>JAANYP010009076.1:0-249496 GCA_020465985.1 Centrapalus pauciflorus | reverse complement strand
GCCAACATAGGGTTTTTAACGAGCTTTTTCCCTAGCCTAAACACCTCGAAAAATGGTTGTTCTTGACTTTAAAAATTCTTTGTATATAGTAGTTTAATGTCCAAAAAAATCAAAGCCTAATTCGTTTTGGAGCTTGGTCAAAAACAGCCTCAAAGTAGGCTGAAAAACCTTCGAAAAGTTGGAAATATATATATATATAGAGGGGGGTTCAATGGAAAACCACCATGCACCGGAAAACTTGTGAAAACCACACTGCACCACCACAAATGCATCAAATTCCCCGCGTGATGCATCAAAATCCCGCATGGTGCGTCAAATTTCCCGCGTGATGCATCGAAATCTCGCGTGATGCATCATCTTATTTACGATCATGCCGCCGTTTTTTTAATGAAATGCACCAAATCGGACGGTTTGCATAGGTTTCCATAGTTTTCACGTGCATAGTGGTTTTCTATTATATATATAAATTTGACGTTTTAAGTGAGTTTTATTTATAAACTTGTAATGTTGGGTGATTTAAAATATAAAAAAATTTATACATACATATTATCATATATGGGAGTTATTAAATCCCTTATATCATTTAGGACTCGGTTAAACGCGTCCGGTGTCATCACTCATCAACAACGTAAATCGTCGTTTTTACGATCATTTTGCCATCAACATGCGGTGAGTCCTCATAGCCCTATTTTCACTATGTATTGGGGAGGAAATACATGCACTATTTTCATATGGACATCAAAACTGTTTATTTCTTATATGTATTACATGTGTGGATCCATCAGCCCTCAAATCATGAACCGTTAATTACATTTATTTGTAAGCGCGAACATATTGTGGATAGATCTATCGGGAGTCATGTCCCCCGTTCGGGTTAGTATTAATTGGCTAACGGCGTGATGCATAAATATTCAACACACGGTATTACGTATGGGAATACTGCACAGGGCAAACTCATTTATTTAAGCTTCGGTTGCATAATGGTTTATGTAATACATACATGGAATTTATGATTTATAAATTCAGCTAATCTGATAATGTCCATACAATTGGTCTTCTCGCGTAAACTTATGAGCTCACCAACAATTTGTTGACGTATTTTAGCATGTATTTTCAGGTGATTAAGACACACGTATTTATCGGAAGCATTCCAAGGCTTTCGTTCATTTTGGAGTCGCATCATTTTCAAACTCGGAGATTTATTTGCATTATTTTGGTTAATTTAATTATGTATTTAAATCTCAGTATCTTGCGAACAACTCTTTACCATTTCGGGCTACGTACAACATTTCTATATTTTTAAGTTATATCGATGTATTTTGAAAAACGTCCATATAGTGGTCATTCGTTATGATTATGGTTACGCTTCCGCGACGTCACGCTTCGTTGCCAACCGGGGTAACGGGGGTGACAGATTGGTATCAGAGCTATAGTTATAGTGAACTAGGTTGCATTAGTACCTAGACTCTAACTATTACAAAAACTAAACTTTCTTCAAGAAGTGTGAACACATATATGGACCCTGATGACAATAACATGTCGAAAAATACGGTTATTATCCTCTTTGACTCAGAGGATGAATTTTCACCCATTGAACAAGGAAGCCAAGGTGACACTGAGGTGTACTTTGTATCGGGAACCCGCCCAGACCAAATCAATGACGATGTAATGGACCCGTCAAAGCACAAGGAGGGCAACTGTGGCCCTGCAGCACAAATTGCTCCACCATCACCACCACATATTCCATCCTACACCCTATTCAGAGACCACCCCAATGGACCATTGAAGACGTTCATCCCTAGGAAAAGGGTGTGACTAGCACAACGGGAGTCTATCCCGGTACCTGCCCATCAGCCAAGCCCGTCGCAGTAGTAACGGGCAAACATAAGAAAGTGGGGATGGATGCCTCACACACTCCAAGAGTGGAGAAACGAGGAAGGAATCTAAGGCTAGTTTGAAGTCGGAATACCATCTTCCTCTCAAGTGCCGACACTTACCCAGAAACCTACGTAACAAACGGTGCCTCTGTTGGTGGCAAGGGCCGCCAGACACGACCTCCAATTTCGACAAAATCCACCAAGAGGTCGGTGAGATTTTTGCAAGGATTAAGCAAGAGGCAATACAAACCACCAATAAACCTTGGGCCAACCAGAATACCCAGGAGATTCAACAAGACGGAATCAACGAATTGTGACAGCGCCTAAAGCCCGCAGTGCAGAACTAACCCAACGACTTAACGCTCTGGAGTATGAGGAAACCCCGGAGGCATCTCATACTTAGTACCCTTTTATAGTATTTCTCTAGGCTTTACTATTTGATACATCTTAGGTGTGTAAGGCTTAAGAATTTATCGGAAAATTCCGACCATATCATGTACAAAGATTAGGTATCCAACATTTTAATGAAAAACTAAGTTTTATCTATGCCTAGGAGCATGAGGATATGTAGTACGACAATCAGCCTAAGAAATTTCAAACCCATAGACTTATCCTCTTACCCCATTAGATACCACTTATGCATTTCTACAATTTGATACCGGTGCTGATAGGAGCTTTATATCCACTATGTTCAGTAAGTAGATAAATTCCATTCTTACACCATTAAGTGCCACTTATGCTATTAAAGTTGATGACAATAAGACGCTTAAAACGAATAATATAAGTCGAGGATGCTCCTTAGAATTAGTAGGCCAACTCTTTGAAATAGACTTGATGCCCGTCAAACTGGGAAGTTTTGACGAGGTCTTAGGCATGGATTGACTATCGAAAAATCATGCGGAAATAGTGTGCAACAAGAAGACGGTTCATATACCTTTAGCCAATAAGAAGGTCCTTACTATCCAAGGCAAAACAAGAAATATCAAAGTAAGCATCATCCCTAGCATTAGGACCCTGAAGTGTTGACATAGAGGGAGCCAAAGGAAAATCGGCTCAAAAATATTTTTATTATTTATGGTTACCCCAAAGTTTTTCCGGAACACTTACCTGAACTCCCAACATCGAGGCAAGTCAAATTCAAAAATCGGCCTAGTATCAGGTGCGGTACCAGTGGCTCAAGCACCATACCGATTAGCCCCATCAATAGTGTAAGAATCGTCCAACCAATTGTAGGAGCTCTTAGATAAATGGTTTATCAAACCCAGTTCCTCGCTTTGGAGGAGCTTCAGTTTTGTTCATAAATAAGAAGGATAGAACCTTCAGAATGTGCATCAATTACCAAGAGCTAAATAAACTAAAGGAACCGATACCCGCTCCCAATGATTAATTACTTGTTTGACCAAACTCCAAGAATTAAGCTTCTATTAGAAGATCAACCTAAGGTATGGTTATCATCAGGTTAGAGTTCGCAAAAAAAAAATATTCCGAAGACAGCCTTCAGATTCTGTTTCGGTCATCATAAATTCCTATTAATGCCGTTTGGATTAACCAGTGCCCCAACGGTACTCATGGACCTCATCGGGTGTGCAAACCTTATCTAGACAAATTCATGATTGTATTCATGAATGACTTCTTAATCTACTCACGAAACAAGAAGGAGCACGAGCAAACATTTAAGACTGATTCTAGAGTAGTTGAAGAAAGAACAACTATATGCCAAGCTTTCTAAGTTTGACTTTTGCTAAGATAGGTAAGATTTCTCGGTCACGTGATCAATAATAATGGGATCCAAGTCGACCCCGCAAAGATCGAGGCTATCAAGAATAGGTCAACTCTTAGAACCCCCATAGAGATACGACAAGACTTGCCACTTATTATAGGCAATTATCAAAAATTTCTCAAAGATCACCAAAGCTCTAATAAAACTAACCCGAAAAGACATGAAGTATGATTGGGGCAAGGATCAGGAGACATCATATCAGTTATTAAAGCACAATCTGTGCAGCGCGCTTATTTTATCCAAGAGAAGCAAGAAATTTGTAGATTACTGTGACGCTTCACACAATGGGTTGATATAGAAAAATAGGGTCACAGCTTATACTTTATGAAAACTTAAGGTTTACTAGGTGAATTACACAACGCATGATCTAGATCTTGGAGCAGTAGTCTTTATCCTTAAGACTTGGAGACATTAGTTGTACGGTAAGAAGTGTACTACACTCACAGACCATAAGAGCCTCCAACACATCTTAAACCAGAAAGAGTCAGATATGAAGTAGTGTCATTGGATGGAGCTAATAAATGATTGCAACTGTGAAATTCGTTATCACCTGAGGAAAACTAATGTGGTTGCAGACGCTCAGAGCCGAAAGGAACAAGCTAAGCCATTAAGAGTACAAGCCCTAGTTATAACCATTCAACCAAACTTCCTTCCTTAGTTCATGATGCACAAGTAGAAGTTGTTAAAGAGGAAAATATGAAAAATGAAGCCCTGCACGGAATGGATAAATAGTTTGGGATAAGGGCTAATAAAAATCGATATCCCATGAATAAAGTCTGATTACTCAGTTTGGTGGAAAAAGAAAGCTGGCTATGGATGAAGGACACAAATCAGGATATGTCGTTCACCCCGAATCCGATAAAATGTATCATGACCTCAAGGAACTATACGGGTGACCTAACATGAAGGATGACATTGCCACATATGTCAGCAAATTCCTAACATGCTCCAAAGTTAAGACAAAACATCAGAAACCATTTGGGTAATAGTCGACCGCCCAACAAAATCCGCACACTCCTACCAATCAAGGAGAACAACAGTATAAATAAGCTAAGTCGTCTTCGGACACGGAGTGCCAATTTCAATCATTTCAGAATGGGATAGCAGATTGACATCTAGACTTTTGGCAATCGTTACAACAAGATTTTGATACAAACTTGGACATGAGTACCACGTATCACCATTAGACCGATGGTCAAAATAAAAGAAAGATTCAAACCCTAGAACCTATGTTAAGAGCCTGTGTAATGAATTTTGGGAAGTGTTTGGATACTCATTTGACTTAGTGGAATTATCGTACGAGCATTAAAGCTGCTCCATTCGAGGCACTTTATGGGCGAAAGTGTCGGTCACCGCTTTGTTGGGCCGAGGTAGGGGATAGCCAGATCACTGGACCGAGATCATCCGGGAGACTACAAAAAAGATAGTCCAGATTCGGAACCGATTAAAGATCGCACGAGATCGATAGAAAACCTATGCCGATGTTCGAAAGAAGGATTTGGAATTTCAGGAGGGAGATCAAGTAATGCTGAAAGTCTCGCCTTGGAAAGGCGTAATTCGTTTTGGGAAACGAGGAAAAACTCAATCCTCGTTATATCGGATCATTCAAGATTTCCAAAAGAATTGGCCCGGTTGCCTACCGACTCGATATGCACCCAGAGCTTAGTAATGTTCAATACCTTCCACGTATCCAACCTTAAGAAGTGTCTGGCTGATGAAACACTTGTCATATCCATGGACGAGCTGGAGCTAGACGATAAGTTGAACTTCGTTGAAAAACCCATGGAAATAATGGACCGAGAAGTTAAGACACTAAAGCACAGCCGGATCCCGATAATAAAAGTCAGATGGAACTCTAAGCGAGGTCCTGAGTTTACGTGGGAACGCGAAGATCGGTTCCGGGAAAAATACCCTCATCTCTTCTCAAATACTCAAGCACTGGAGAACACGAGCTAATTTCGGGACGAAATTCCCTTAACAGGGGGAGACTATAACATCCGGCATTAAACCAGGTTAGCAAGTACGACCTAATCAGTACTTAATTGCCAATTATAACCTAATCAGTGGTCATTAGAAATTAATCAAAGTGATTAACAAGGTTCATGAAGAAATTCAACTCAATTAGAATCAAATTAATCGGTGCGATGAATCGGCAAATCAATTAATCTGATCGATTTACGATATGATGGATTAATGCAACTAAGTACATAATTAAATTATGATTAGTGACACTAATCATACACTAATACACTTACTTAACATTAATTATGAAAGACTAAAACAATTCATTAAAACAATGCATCCAAAAGTATTTATGAATTTACAAAAAAAGGAAAATACAAGAATACATTTTGAAATACTTTTATACAAAAAAAAAATACATTGAAATATACCCATATAGGGCCAGCCATAGAGGGTACAAAAAGGACCTTGATATAATTTTTTTTACTCAACATATCAAAATCAAATCCTCTTTATTTCAATTCATCCAAGATTTACACTATTCTTCATCATTTCACCATCTTTTCAAGATCCAATTTTCCATATAAATAGAAAACATTTCCATTCATGTTAATAACACCAAAACCCCTCTTTTCTCTCTTCAAAAACCGGCCATAGGCCCTCTCAAAGCCAAAACATTTCTTTTTTGGTGTTCTTGAAGTATTTCAAGTGTTCTTCATATTTTGAAGTGTTCTTGGTGCAAATTTTGCAAGAGTTTCAACTTCTTCTCATTTGCATTCTTATAAAACATCAAAGTAAGTAAATATTAACTTATTTCATCTTATCTTTATATTTATATAAGTCTTGCATAATATATATAATCACCAACAACAACAAGTTTAATAAAAACGCAAGTTTATAAATCACTAGTTTTTGTTTTTAAGTTGTCTTCTTCAAATGTGTTTATAAATATATAAACACATCATGTAAGTGTAAATATTATGAAACAAGTGATATAAATGTGTTTTATAACTTTTATACAAGTAGTCTTTGAATAAACAACAAGAATCACAAGTTATTTCAAGTTTATGAAATACGGAATTTCGGCTGAAATGTTGCATCAACTTTGAAAAATCATAACTAATTCATAACTTAACAACATGAGTTGATTCTTATCTCAAAAGTTACATCTATGTCTTAACTAAAAATCTGGAAGTTTTCAAAATTTATTTTGGAGTTTAGAACCCCCGGATATTATTTGGGAACCCGAAAGTTTGACAGCTCAAAAATGGCCAACATAGGGGTTTTAACGAACTTTTTCCCTAACCTAAACACCTCGCAAAATGGCCGTTCTTGACTTTAAAAATTCTTTGTATATAGTAGTTTAATCTCCAAGAAAATCAAAGCCTAAATCGTTTTGGAGCTTGGTCAAAAACAGCCTCATAGTAGGCCGAAAAACCTTCGAAAAGCTGGAAAATTATATATATATATATATATATATATATATATATATATATATATATATATATATATATATATATATATATATATATATATATATATATAAATTTGACGTTTTAAGTGGGTTTTATTTATAAACTTGTAATGTTGGGTGATTTAAAATATAACATAATTTATACATACGTATTATCATATATGGGAGTCATTAAATCCCTTATATCATTTAGGACTCGGTTAAACGCGTCCGGCGTCATCACTCATCAACAACGTAAATCGTTGTTTTTACGATCATTTTGCCATCAACATGCGGTGAGTCCTCATAGCCCTATTTTCACTATGTATTGGGGTGGAAATACATGCACTGTTTTCATATGGACATCAAAACTGTTTATTTCTTATATGTATTACATGTGTGGATCCATCAGCCCTCAAATCATGAACCGTTAATTGCATTTATTTGTAAGCGCGAATATATTGTGGATAGATCTATCGGGAGTCATGTCCCCCATTCGGGTTAGTCTTAATCGGCTAACGGCGGGATGCATATATATTCAACACACGGTATTACGTATGGGAATACTGCACAGGGAAAACTCATTTAATTAAGCTTCGGTTGCATGATGGTTTATGTAATACATACATGGAATTTATGTTTTATAAATTCAACTCATCTGATAATGTCCATACAATTGGTCTTTTCGCGTAAACCTATGAGCTCACCAACAATTTGTTGACGTAATTTAGCATGTATTTTCAGGTGATTAAGACACGCGTATTTATCGGAAGCATTCCAAAGCTTCCGTTCATTTTGGAGTCGCACCATTTTCAAACTCGGAGATTTATTTGCATTATTTTGGTTAATTTAATTATGTATTTAAATCTCTGTACCTTGCGAACACCACTTTACCATTTTGGGCTATGTACAACATTTCTATTTTTAAGTTATATCGTGTATTTTGGAAAACGTCTATATAGTGGTCGTTCTTTATGATTATGGTTACGCTTCTGCGACGTCACGCTTCGTTGCCAACCGGGGTAACGGGGTGTGACAATATAACTTCAAAATGTTTAATTGTTTTACATAGCCTGAATAAAATGAAGAGTAGTTCGCAAGGTACAGATATTTAAATACATAGCGGGATTATTAAAAATGATTCAAATAAATCTCCGAGTTTGAAAACGATGCGACTCCAAAATGAACGGAAGCCTTGGAATCCTTCCGATGAATGCGCATGTCTTAATTACCTGAAAATACATGCTAAAATACGTCAACAAATTGTTGGTGAGCTCATAGGTTTTCGCGAAAAGACCGATTGTATGGACATTAATAGATGAGTTGAATTTATAAAGCATAAATTCCATGTATGTATTACATAAACCATCATGCAACCGAAGCTTAATTAAATGAGTTTGCCCTGTGCAGTATTCCCGACTATAATACTGTGTGTTAAATATATATATGCATTCCACTGTTAGCCTGTAAGACTAACCCGAATGGGGGACATGACTCCCAATAGATCTATCCACAATATATTCACACTTGAAATAACGGTTCATGATACGAGGGCTGATGGATCCACATAAACACATGTGTAATACATATAAGAAATAAACCGTTTTGATGTTCATATGAAAATAGTGCATGTATTTCCACCCCAAAAGATAGTGAAAATAGGGGCTATGAAGACTCACTGTAATTTGATGGCAAAACGAGCGTAAAAACGAAGGTTTGCGTTGTTGATGAGTGATGACACCGGCCGCGTTTAACCAAGTCCTAAATGATATGAGGGACTTGATGACTCCCATATATATATATATATATATATATATATATATATATATATATATATATATATATATATATATATATATATATATAGGTTTTTATGTTTTAAATCACCCAACTTTACAAGTTTATAAATAAAATCCACTTAAAACGTCAAGTTTATATATATATATATATATATATATATATATATATATATATATATATATATATATATATATATATATATATATATATATATATATATATATATATAATTTTCGAGCTTTTTAAAGGTTTTTCAGCCTACTTTTTGTTGTCATAGACATAAAACTACTATATACAAAGAACTTTTAAAGTTAAGAACGGCCATTTTTCTAGGTGTTTAGGTTGGGGAAAAAGCTCGTTAAAAACCCTATGTTGGTCATTTTTGAGTTGTCAAACTTTCGGGTTCCGAAATATTATTTGAGGGATCAAAACTCCATATTAAACAGATTTTTAGTTAAGACATAGATCTAACTTTTGAAACAAAAATCAACTCATTTCGTTAAGTTATGAATTAGTTATGATTTTTCAAAGTTGACGTAATATTTCTGTCGAAAATCCTAATTTCATAAACTTGAAACAACTTGTGATTCTTGTTGTTTATTCAGATGTATAAAAGGTTATAAAACACATTTATATAATTTGTTTTCAAATATTTATACTTAGGTAATGTTTTTATATATTTATTAACACATTTGAAGAAACCAAACATAAAACAAAACTAGTGATTTATAAACTTGAGTTTTTATGAAACTTGTTGTTGTTGGTGATTATATATATATATATATATATATATATATATATATATATATATATATATATTATGCAAGACTTATATAAACATAAATATAAGAGGTTATAAGCTAATTTTTACTTACTTTGATGTGTTAGAAGGATGAAAACAAGTAGAATTTGAAATCTTGAACTTTGTTGCACAAAAAATGCTTGAAATATTGCAAGAACACAAAGTTGCAAATTTTGGTGTTCTTGCACCTTTGTGGCCAGATTCAAAGAGAGGAGAGAAAGAGAGCTTTTGTTGTTTAGATGGTGTGAATAAAATGAATGGAAAAGCTCTCTATTTATAGAGAAAATTGTTCATCAAATGGAGGTGAAGTGTGATCTTGGTTGAAATGAAAGAGTAAGATGAAGAAGATATGATTTTGATGGGTTATGGAGTTATGTAATAGAAAAAAATGAAGTCAAAACCTATGATGAGACCACCTACGGCTGGCCACATCATGGTATTTTCATGTATTTTTATTTTTGTATAAATGTATTTAGAATGTATTCTTGTATTTCCCTTTTTTGTAAATTCATTAATACCTTTGAATGCATTTGTTTAATGAATTGTTTTAGTCTTGCATAATTAATGTTAAGTAAGTGTATTAATGCATGATTAGTGTTACTAATCATAATTTAATTATGTACTTAGTTGAATTAATCAATCATATTGCAAATCGATCAGATTAATTAATTTGCCGATTCATCGCACCGATGAAATTGTTTCTAATTGGATTGAATTTCCTTATGAACTTTGTTAATCACCTTGATTAATTGCTAATGACCACTGATTAGGTTATAAATTGCTAATAAATACTGATTAGGTCATAGTTGCTAACCTGGTTTAGTGCCGGATGTTACAGTCTCCCCCTGTTAAGGGAATTTCGTCCCGAAATTAGCTCGCATTCTCCACTGATTGAGCATTTGCGAATAACTGAGGGTATTTTTCACGGAATTGATCTTCTCCTTCCCATGTAAACTCAGGACCTCTCTTAGAGTTCCATCTGACTTTTATTATCGGAATTCGACTGTGCTTTAGTTTCTTGACTTCTCGGTCGATTATTTCTACAGGTTGTTCAATGAACTTCTACTTATCATCTAGTTCCAGTTCGTCCACGGATATGACGAGTGTTTCGTCAGACAAGCATTTGACATGGAAGGTATTGTGTACACTACTTAGCTCTGGGGGCAGGTCGAGTCGGTAAGCTATCGGGCCAATTCTTTTGGAAATGTTGAATGGTCCGATATAACGAGGATTGAGTTTTTCCTCGTTTCCAAAAACGTATCATGCCCTTCCATGGCGAGCCTTTCATCAGTCCTCTTTCTCCTAATTGAAACTCAAGGGATTTTCTCCTTACGTCTGCATAACTTTTCTGACCATCAGTCTGGGTAATATGTGGTACTCATGTCCAAGTTTGTACCCAAAGCATGCTGTAACGATTGCCAAAAATCTAGATGTAAATCTGTTATCCGTATCCGAAATGATTGAAATAGGCGCTCCGTGTCCGGAGACGACTTCCTTGAGGTATGTTTGGACTAGCTTATTCATCCGTTTGTTCTCCTTGATTGGTAGGAATGTGCGGATTTTGTTAGGCGGTCGACTATTACCCAAATGGTTTTTGATGTTTTGTCTTAACTTTGGAGCATGTTAGGAATTTGCTGACATATGTGGCAATGTCAGCCTTCATGTTAGGCCACCAATATAGCTCCTTGAGGTCATGATACATTTTATCGGATCCGGGGTGAACGATAAATATTGATCTGTGTCCGTCATCCATAACCGACTTTCTTACTCCACCAAAACAGGGTAACCAGACTCTATTCATGAAGTATCCATTTCCATTAGTCCTTATCCTAAACTATTTATCCATTCCGTGTAGGGCTTCATTTTTCATATTTTCCTCCTTAACAGTTTCTACTTGCGCATCATGAACTAAAGAAGGAAGTTTTGGTTGAATGGTCATAACTAGGGCTCGTACGTTTAACGGCTTAGCTCCTTCCTTTCGGCTCTGAGCGTCTGCAACCACATTAGCTTTCAACGACGCTACATCATATTCAACATTTTCTGCTTCAAGATGTGTTTGAGGTTCTTATGGTCTATGAATACAGTACACTTCGTACCATACAACTAATGTCTCCAAGTCTTAAAAACATAGGCTACTGCTCCTAGCTCTAAATCATGTGTTGTGTAATTCGCCTTGTGAACCTTAAGTCATCGTGAAGCATAAGCTATGACCTTATCTTCCTACATCAACACACATCCTAACCCATGTGTGAAGTGGCACCGTAAGCTACAAATTTCTCGCTTCTCTCGGGTAAGGACAAAATAGGCGCGCTGCACAGTTTGTGCTTTAATAACTGAAATGATGTCTCCTGATCCTCACCCCAATCATACTTAATGTCTTTTCGGGTCAGCTTTGTTAGAGATCCGGTGATCTTTGAGAAATTTTGATAATTGCCTATAATAAGCGGCAAATCTTAAGGACTGTCGTATCTCTATGGGGGTTCTAGGAGTTGACCAATTCCTGATAGCCTCGATCTTTGCGGGGTCGACTTGGATTCCTTTACTACTGATCACATGACTGAGGGATTTCACCTCTCTTAGCCAAAAGTCAAACTTAGAAAGCTTGGCATATAGTTGTTCTTTCTTGAACAACTCCAGAATCAGTCTTAAATGTTGCTCGTGCTCCTCCTTGTTTCGTGAGTAGATTAAGATGTCATTCATGAAGACAATTACGAATTTGTCTAAATAAGGTTTGCACACCCGATTCATGAGGTCCATGAATACTGTTGGGACACTGGTTAATCCAAACGGCATTGATAGGAATTTATGATGACCGTAACGAGATCTGAAGGCTGTCTTCGGAATATCTTCCTTGCGGACTCTAACTTGATGATAACCAGACCTCAGGTCGACCTTCGAATAGAAGCTTGATCATTGGATTTGGTCAAACAAGTCATCGATCCTTGGGAGTGGGTACCGGTTCTTTTAGCATATTTAGCTCCCGGTAATCGATTCATATTCTGAAGGTTCCATTCTTCTTCTTTACGAACAAAATTGGAGCACCCCAAAATGAGGAAATTGGTTTGTTAAACCCATTATCTAAGAGCTTCTGCAGCTGGTTTGGACAACTTCTACATAACTTATGTGGCTAATGGTATGGTGCTCAAGCCACTGGTGCAGCACCTAACACTAGGATGATTTTGAATTCGACTAGCCCCGATGGTGGGAGCCCAGGTATGTGTTCTAGATAAACTTTGGGGTAATCACAAATAATAGGAATGTCTTCGAGCCGCTTCTCCTTCGGCTCCTTCTCTGTCAACACTTCAGGGTCCTAATGCTGGAGATGATGCTTACTTTGGTATTTCTTGTTTTGCCTTGGACAGGAAGGACCTTCTTATTGGCTAAGGGTATGTGAACCGTCTTCTTGTTTCACACTATTTCCGCATGTTTTTTCGATAACCAATTCATACCTATAACCACGTCAATTCTCCCCAGTTTGACGGGCAACAAGTCTATTTCAAAGAGTTGGCCTACTAATTCTAAGGAGCATCCTCGACTTATATTATTTCCCTTAAGCGTCTTACTGTCATCAACCTCAATAGCATAAGTGGCACTTAACGGCGTAAGAATGACATTTATCTGCTCACTAAACTTAGTGGATATAAAGCTCCTATCAACGCATGTATCAAATAGTAGAAATGCATAAGTGGTATCTAATGGGGTAAGAGGATAAGTCTATGGGTTTGAAATTTCTTAGGCAGATAGTCATAGTTTTATCTCCTCATACACAGAGTTGTAGTTAAAATTAATTCTTCATTAAAGTGCTTGATACCTAATCTTTGTACATGATATGGTTAGGAATTTTCTGAAAAGTTTTCAAGCCTTACATACCTAAAGATACATCAGATAGTAAATCGTAGGGAAATACAATAGGATGGTAGAGGGGCACTAAGTATGAGATGCCTCCGGGGTTTCCCCGTACTCCAGAGCATTAAGTCATTGGGTTATCTCTGCATTGCGAGCTTCGCGCTCTGCTAAGCGCTGTCACAATTCGTTAATTCGGTCTTCTTGGATAGCCTAGGTATTCTAGTTGGCCCAATGTATGTTGGTGTTTTGCATTTCCTCCTGCTTAATCCTTGCAGAGATCTCACCGACCTCCTGGTGGATTTGTCTAAATTGGAGGCCCTCGCCACCAACAGAGGCACCGTTCGTTGCATAGGTTCCTAGTTAAGTGTCGGCACTGAAGAAGATGGTGTTCCTAACTGGCTTGGGATCTCTTCATCGTTTCTCCACTTCTTGGAGAGTGTAAGGCATCCATCAACACTGTCTTATGTTTGTACGTCGCTGCTGCGGCAGGCTTGGCTGATGGGCAGGTATCGGGATAGACTCATGTTGTGCCAGTCACACCCTTTTCCTAGGGGTGAACTTCCTCAATGGTCCATTGGGATGACTTCTGAATAGAGTGTATGATGGAATATGTGGTGGAGATGGTGGAGCAATTTGTGTTGCAGGCCACAGTTGCCATCCTCTTGTTCTGACGGGTCCTCTACCTCGTCATTGATTGGGTCAGGGTGGGTCTCCGATCCAAAGTACATCTTAGTGACACCTTGGCTTCCTTGTTCCATGGGTAAGTATTCATCCTCGGAGTCAAAGAGGATAACAACCGTAGTGTTTGACATGTTTCTGTCATTAGGGTCCATACATATGTTCACAGTTGTTGAAGTAAGAAAGTTTAGTTTTTATAACACTTATAGTCTAGGGTACTAATGCAACCTAGTTCACTATAACTATGGCTCTGATACCAATCTGTCACACCCTGCTACCCCGGTTGGCAGCGAGGCGTGGTGCGGAAGCGTAACCATAATCATAACCAAACGACCACTACATGGACGTTTTCAGGAAAAAAAATATTGATATAACTTCAAAATGTTTAATTGTTTTACATAGCCTCAATAAAATGAAGAGTAGTTTGGAAGTTACAGAGATTTAAATACATATTTGGATTATTAAAAATGATGCAAATAAATCTCCGAGTTTGAAAACGATGCGACTCCAAAATGAACGGAAGCCTTGGAATGCTTCCGGTGAATGTGCATGTCTTCATTACCTGAAAATACATGCTAAAATACGTCAACAAATTGTTGGTGAGCTCATAGGTTTACGTGAAAAGACCGATTGTATGGACATTAATAGATGAGTTGAATTTATAAAGCACAAATTCCATGTATGTATTACATAAACCATCATGCAACTGAAGCTTAATTAAATGAGTTTGCCCTGCGCAGTATTCCCGACTGTAATAACGTGTGTTAAATATATATGCATTCCGCTGTTAGCCGATAAGACTAACCCGAATGGGGGACATGACTCCCGATTGATCTATCCACAATATATTCACGCTTACAATGGAGGTGGAGTGTGATCTTTGTTGAAATGAAAGAGTAAGATGAAGAAGATATGATTTTGATGGGTTATGGAGTTATGTAATAAAAAAATTGAAGTCAAAACCTATGATGAGACCACCTATGGCCGGCCACATCATGGTATTTCCATCTATTATATTTTTTGTATAAATGTATTTAGAATGTATTATTGTATTTCCCTTTTTTTGTAAATTCATAAATACCTTTGAATGCATTTGTTTAATGAATTGTTTTAGTCTTGCATAACTAATGTTAAGTAAGTGTATTAATGCATGATTAGTGTTACTAATCATAATTTAATTATGTACTTATTGAATTAATCCATCATATCGCAAATCGATCGGATAAATCAATTTTCCGATTCATCGCTCTGATGAAATTGTTTCTAATTGGACTGAATTTCTGTATGAACTTTGTTAATCACCTTGATTAATTGCTAATGACCACTGATTACGTTTTAAATTGCTAATAAATACTGATTAGGTCATAATTGCTAACACGGTTTAGTGTCAGATGTTACAAACGAACCGATGAACGTAATCTATGTAGATTGTCAGTATTCCATGTAGAGTATCGCGTAGAATGTCAAGTATCATATATTATACATAGAGTATCACAGACGAACTAAAACGAAAAAAAAAGATTTCATTTAAACATTTTATCAAACACTTAGTGTGCAACATTTTTAAACAAAAAAACATTCAAATCTTGTGAATCATATACAAAAAACATTAAAAAAACACATTTACAAAAACCTTCATTTCTTGGTGAGTCTTGTCGTGGAGAGATCGAGTGGTGGTACATGGCAGTCGTGAGGGCAATGGAGGCGACGGAGTGGTGGTGTGGCGGCACTAGGGTTTTGAGAGATCGAGAGAAAGAGAGCGTGATGACGACGATTGGTAGTGACGTTGGTGGTAGCGGCGGTTGGTAGCAATGATGGTGGTGGTTCCAGATCTTGAGAGGGAAGAAGGAGGGAGAGAAAAGGAGGCTGAAATTTTCGATGGAAAATAAGATGAAAGTGGGTTGGGGAGAAAGTGAAGGCTGGTGGTTTTTAGGGTTTAATGGTAAGAGAGATAAATTTTTATTTTTCCCAAAATACCCTTAGGTTCTCAAGTTCTCACAAAATTTAGGTTCTTAAAAGAACCCATAGATATACATACATACATATATATATATATATATATATATATATATATATATATATATATATATATATATATATATATATATATATATATATATATATATATATATATATATATATATGTAGAGAGAGAGAGAGAGAGAGATTTGGGTTAAAAAAAGTACCCATGAGAATTGAGTGTACTAAATGTACCCTTTCAAAGCCACAAGATTAAGAAATCAAGGGCTGTCATCAAAAGTTGAAAATCTCATGCGCATCCCTCTGTTTTTTAGCTGGATGGGTATTTTCGTAATCATAGCGACCATTCATAACACTTATAAAATGATCATTTACATTACTTAATTGATCATTCATAACACTTATTTGATCATTCACAGTAATTATTTAACTATTTACAATTCTTCTACACTTATTTGATCATTCACAACACGTATTCGATCATTCACAACACTTATGTGACCATTCACATATCTTCAACACTTATTTGATCATTCACAAGAATTTTTTTGACCACTCATAGTAGTTATTTGATCATTCATAACACTTATTTTGTCATTCACAATAATTATTTGACCATTCACAATATTTATTTGATCATTCAGAATAATTATTTGACTATTTACACTTCTTCTACACTTATTTATAATTCACAACACTTATCTGATCATTCACAAGAATTATTTGACCATTCACACTTCTTCTACACTTATTTGATCATTCACAACACCTATTTGACCATTCACAAGTCTTCAACACGTATTTGATCATTCACAAGAATTATATGAACATTCACAATATTTATTTGATCATTCACATGAATTATTTGACCATTCACGGTATTTATTTCATCATTCATAATAATTATTTGACTATTTACACTTCTTCTACCCTTATTTAATCATTCACAACACTTATTCGATTATTCACAAGAATTATTTGACCATTCACAGTATTTATTTGAACATTCACCACATTTATTTTATCATTCACAAGAACTCTTTGATCATTCACAATATTTATTTGATTATTCACAACACTTATTTGATCATTCACAAGAATTATTTGACTATTTACACTTCTTCTACACTTATTTGATCAATCACACAACATTTATTTGATCATTCACAAAACTTATTTGACCACTCACAGTATTTATTTGATCATTCAAAACACTTATTTGAACATTGACATGAATTATTTGACCGTTCATAATACTTATAAAATGATCATTCACAACACTTGATTGATCAAGTTGTGAATGGTCAAATATTCTTGTGAATGATCAAATAAGTGTTGTGAATGATAAAATACGTGTTGTGAATGATCAAATAAATATTGTGAATGATCAAATTGTTGGGAATTCGTATGGTTATTCATAAAAACATAAACATTAATCATATTAACGCACAACGTAAGCTTTTTAAAAAATTACAAATTACATACACGGATCATCAAGTATACATAAGATAAGTAAACGAGAAAGCAGTAAAAATACGTACCTTTGTATTCTATGACAAGAATACACGAATGAGAGGCTTTCGGTATCCATCGGTAATCACACGATCGAGCGGCGCCAAGTATGCAATAAAACACACGAAGAACGGGATAACCAAACGCGATTATGGTTTGGTGTGCGCCGTGATTCCCAAAAGGAATTAGGTCACCCACCAAATTCCTTAGATATATATATATATATATATATATATATATATATATATATATATATATATATATATATATATATATATATATATATATATATATATATATATAAGTTCCATGGAGTCCCATATTAGATTGGAGTCCTGGAGTCCATATTAAATGTATATGTTCATTACAATAAAATATTTTATTTCATGCAAAAATGTAATATATAAATATTCAAAAGTGTACTACTGTTGAACAATTCATACAATTTGAAGTTCATTACGATAAAAATGTTATATTTCATGCAAAAATACAATATGCACATGTTCAAAGTGTATCATCAGATCACATGTGCATATTGTTTAAATATTATAATTTTGCATGATATAGAATTTTTTTTTATCGTTATAACTTCAAATGATGTGAACTAGTCAATTGTAATGCACTTTTGAACATGTGTATATTATAATTTTGTATAAAATTAAACATTTTATTAATGAACATGTACATTTAATATGGGACTCCAGGACTCCAATCTAATATGGGACTCCATGGAACTTAACCCTAAATATATATATATATATATATCGCCATATCCATATATTATATATATATATATATGTATATATTAATTAAAACTTTAATATGTTATATAATATATATTTTAATAATTATCTTTATTATTTAAACCTTATACAACTATCTCAATAATTATATATCTATTAAATAATATTTATCTTTTATATATTATCTAATAATATATAAATGACTAGATAATTATCTATAATTATCTATTATTTATTTGTTTATAATTATCTATCCGATTATCTAATAATAGATGATAATTCTAATTCAAATAAATCAATCTTTCATTTAATATCCAATAATAAATAAAAGACTAGATAATTATTTAATAATCATCCAATGACAATTAAATCACTACAATATCCAATATTGCACTTATAGTCCCCGTACATTTGAGATATAATTAATCATCCATTAATTTAATCTCAATGATCATTTCGTGTCATAAACAATATCCAATATTATTGATTCAATAGTTTAATTGCATCTGCTCAGTTGTGCTCATCGGTGTGAACCTCAAGTGTTTTATAAAATCAGCCATGATGCAGTAGTAATGTCATCTTTACACACAATATACTAACATACTCCCACTTGTGTAAGACGACATATTGTCCTGCAGCATGCGCCTAAAGGAGGTCCTGGCTAGACACTTTAGGCAACCAATGTCATAAAAACTCTGACTCCCATTCGGGCATTCTTGTTGAAACAGTCTTCCAAAAAGAAACTTAGGTTATATCCCATGCATCGCGATATTTCAATGTGAATGCTAGGCATAGATTAGATCAACCGTAGCAAACACGATTATGTTTCTCGACTCCCTGATCTCATATTGAACTCAAACAGACAGATTAGAACACATTAGTTCTGTCCGAGCATGGCCATGCATTTCTGTCAGTATTGATCGCCGAGGGGCCCAGAAATATATCTTCTTAGTTAAAAGAAGGTGCAAATCCCATATTGACTATCTAGGCCTCCAGCACGACTCCCACTGCAACCAGCCTCGAACCGTTATGATCACCCAGTTACGGATTACGTTAGGTTAGGCCAAATGTATAGCAGCACCCACATTAAAGTACGTAGACATCTCAGGTACTAAGGATTACCTTTTTGAGACGACTCATGACTATGATCCACAAAGTGGTCTCAATCGGTGGGTCAATCCAATATTTGTTCGCAACAAATACCTGTGAATTTGGTTCAACCTTTGCTATATTCATCACCCATGAATATCAACCAAAAACCACAGTAGCCTTTTAATTCTCGTTGTGGTTCCCACGACAACAAGCAGCTATGGAATAGTTTGAGAATAACTCCAAATTTATTCTTGGATTTCTAAAACATGCAAAAAAGAACGACATTAAAGATATCATGTTGATCTCCTTTACCTCAATAAACACAACATGACTTCTATCAATTTAATGCTACTGTTCCTTTATCAAATGTAACGGTAACACGATCTATCGAAAAATTAATTTCAGACATGATCTTAGTGGGAGTGTTCTCTAGTAAACTGACTTAACTTCCATTACCGTTTATCTTTGAAAAATTACACTAGGTCTTTATTACAACTTCTTGTAATATTATTCAGACCCATTCTGAATCTCCTTACATATTTATATCCATTATCTTTAGAGGAACTGGTAAATCACTCATAAAGACACCAGGATTAAAATTTAGGAGCTCTAGCAATTCAGATTAATTGCTACTAGTGATACGTTTAGATGTTTAGTCTTCAATCTGACAGTATGCGGTTCATCTATATCTTAACAAGATATATTTAATAACATTGTGTTCAAAATTTGTGATATGTATCCATAACCACTAGAACCTGGTAATCTACAACATTTCGTTGTGGTATTCCGTCAAGCTTGCCGACGAGTATTTAAACAAGTCAGAGGCTATTACTTGATTAACCATCACACAAGTTGTATACATTTCACATGTAATTTTATAAAAAGCAATTACTTCTTGTCTAAACAATCCTGACTTCTCAAGTCTTTAATTGTTTCTAACAAGTTAAGTGAATTAAGCTCCATGTAACTCATTTACATTTAATTATGCATTTTATTAGTTTCTATATAATCACGGATGAATATCCAACTCATATAATCTCTTGAACTAACTTTCAAGAATTAACAAGTTCAATGAAACTGCATTTGAACACTTGAACAATTTGCACAACAACATAGTCTATTCAAACTCCACTTGAATCAATAGTCTATAATCATGGTTTAGTAATCTTAAACAATAGGAATTTCAAGCAATAAATTTTCAACTCCAAAAATTACTTTATTTATCCCAAAAATATTTGCAAGAAATTCACAAACAAAGTTGTTTACTACACCATGATAAACTATTGATGACATGAAAAATAGTGTCTAACAGAGTATTCTCTAAGATGTCTCTATGCTCCCACTGAATCTGTCATATCTTTTCACTTCATTTTAGTAATTGCAGAAATTATGCATAAAACTTTATTCAATTGGGTATCACATATCCAAGAACAATAGAAGTGAGATTCAGATACACGAAGTCTCAATGCGATCAACCTTGACCGTTTCCAAGTACTTGGGACAATTTCTTTCCCAGTGCCCAGTTTCCTAGCACTCAAAGAATTTGTCATCCTTGGATTTGACTTCTCTGGTTCTAGGTTTTAGCTACTTGTTAGCTTTAACCTCCGGCTTGGAAACTTACTTTCCCTTCCGTCTCTTTCCCTATCTACTCTCCTTAATCATTCCCTCAGCAGTCTATAACATCTAATGCAGCCCACTGATCATCTTCTCCATGCATGTTGTAACAAATTACAAATTGCTAAAATTCCTTCAATAAGGAATTGAGAATTAGATTCGTGGCCATGTCCTGTATCACGGGATACCCAAGTCTGCTAAGATGATCCAGATAACCTATCATCTTCAGCACATGGGGTCTAACAGTTGTTCCTTCTGCCATTCTGCAAGAGCTCAGAGCCCTAGTCGTATATCTTTCTTAGTCCGAGCTTGAGTCTGGAACATATCTTTTAGCTGGCGATACATCCGGCAAGCTGAGACGTCCATAAGGTTAGTCCGCAGCTAAGATGTCATGGTCGCAAGCATTAGACAGGCAACATCGACCAGATCCTCAGAGTGCTTCTTGTGGAGATTTCTCTCCTCAACTGTAGCAGTCTCTGCAGGAGCAGGTCCTGGTGCCCTTTGCAGAACATACGACTTCCGCTCTGTACTCAGAACATTAGTCAGATTTTATTCCCAGTTCAGGAAGTTGCCTCTTTTGAGGTCTCCATATCCCGAATGGAACTCAAAGTAGCAACATTTGCTTTTGGGGAGGATTTTCAAGTGGGGAAAGGATATTGACGTTATCATTGTTGTTGTTACTGTTATTGTCATTGTTATTATTAAACCGCTTCTACCTCTGTCTTTTTCAACCATCTTAAACAATTTTTTAAAAATTAGTATTTGATTAACCATTAATAAATCAATAACCCAAAATTCAGAAAATGATTTATTAATCCTAAGAACCATTTTACTTATTCATGCACCCAACGAAGGCTGAACCTACATGAATAAGCTACTCAGGCAGGCAACTTATTACCAATTACAACCCCTTTGCAACTCTTAGATCTTATGAGATTTTCAATTTCTTAAATTGATCATGTTTAATCTCATCCACACCTTGGGCAACAGTCTTACTGAGGAACCACCACTGACACACACCATATAACAACTGCAAGTCACTGGCCCAAGTCTCACTTAGGATCCGCAATGCTTACCTCACAGCTCTCCGAGTTTGCGGCGTAAGCACCCAACGAAGGCTGAACCTACTTACGACGACCGGTCACCTTGAGTGCCACTATATGGACGGTGTGATGTGTCAGATTTTTAATTTGATAACCAGTCTCTTACCAAGAACTAGTGGTCAGTCAGGTTAGTCTGCGGGCAGGATCCTTTCGGTTCTAAACCTTTCGAAAATTCCACAGCCCGAGCTAGACTGTCCTACACACCACCTATTCTAGCAAACAATCCATTAATGTACCAGTTTTAAGAATTTCAACTCTTTGATCATATGACATTTTATAAATAAATCTCCTTTTATTTGAAAAACTGATTTCATAAAAATGTCATATCTAACACCTGACAAAATAATTGAAGTTCCAATTTAAACTTCCTTTTAAATACTTTAATTTTTCATCAAAAATGATTGTAGTTTTGATTTCTTTTATTTATCTACTTTGTCACCACAACCACGCAGATATAAATAAAGCATAAAGAAATAAAACATACAATCACATGGTGACATAGCCTTGCCGAAACTAAATTGGTTTCCGAGAGCCATACAGACAAACCAATTAGGTCAAAACCTAAGGGACAAAATCAACACACAAGGCAAGAAGGATGAACTCTTTCAGCTCCCACTAGCCTCAGCATCCGATGATGTCACCAAGCGTCCTTGATGAATGACCTCCTTCTTGATGGACATCTTCGCCAAGATTTTTACACAATTTTAGTCTAAACACATTTGCCTATTTTTTAACCTATTACAGATTACACATAAAACCGGGATTCCAATGGCACGCAGGCCTTCCCAAAAATAACCAATAATAAAAATAGCAAACATCACAAAAGGGGTCTCAACGCTCGGCTATGTCACAAACATAAATAAAGCAGTAAAGCTTGTAAATAATCCAGAATTCATTTTCATCTTGACATGAAAATAATTCCAAAACCAATTAATCCACCATTAATTGAAGTAAATATGTCCAATATCGTTCTAAAATTAAACACGGTTCGTAAACTCAAAATTCAGGAACACTTTCCAAAATTAGAAACTTTTTTCTCGAAAAATTCAAATTCAATTCCATCTTTGCATTATCTTTGGATTCAAAACTACACTTTTATAAAATATTCATTTAACAATTCAAACACCTTTGAAACTTAAACTTACTATTTTAAGAAACTTTTTATTAAACAACCTTTAATAAATATAGTTATTATTTTCAAATAATATTGATAAATAATTTAAACTTCCTTTAAATAATTATCAATTAACTATTATTCTATAGAAACACCTTTCCAGAAATAAATAGACTTTATTTAAAATGTCAATTTTATAAATAAACAATTTTACTATTTAAAATATTTAAAGAAAATTGACCATCTTTTAAATAACACCAAAAACTTTCTTTATGGTTTTAAACAAATTCTACCAAAAACATTAATGTCGAGATCAAATCTCAAAACATTAAACCATGACCGAGCATGAAACTCAAAGTCACGATTTCATCAATCTGAAAATAGAATCCTTAAATTAAACTCTTTTTAATTTAATAATGCATTATATGGAACTAAATATTAAATGCATAAATTAAATCTAGTTTATAAATTAAAATTACCATTAATTTTAATTTCAACATTAAAACTTAACTTTTAATTAAAACCGATTTAATTTAAACGACGAATTACTGGAAAAACGGAAACGAACCAACTTAGTTAACCGACTCATACTCGGGTTCAATAACCCCATATGAACCGAAAACAAGTAGAGTATTAAACCCTTTGACGGCTGAAATTAATCGAAGCCTTTAATCAACACACTTTGATTATTTCGATTTCCATATTCCAATTAATCGTTTGACCATCGAATCAAATAATATTTAAACTGATTTGTGAATTTTATAAAACTAATAAAGTCTCCCACTTTAATTTTATAAAACCAAAACATATTTAGTCACAAATGTTTAAATATTAATAACCAAACACTTTTGATTTATTGATTCGATTTTAACGCATTTAATTTAATCGTTCGAGTTTAACTGTGAATTAAACGACACGACGGAAACAAATAATCCATCACCTCGGTTACTACATCACAACCGAGAGGTCATGGGTCTCAACCCATGGCCGAAATCTTTAGGTTTGATTTCGCGAACCGAAACGTTTAATTTTCGACTTTAATCAATTAAACACTTTTAAACAATCAAACATCAACTAAATAAAACGAACTAAGGTTTCAAAATCCCGAGTTCCGAGAAAGTCCAAGGTTGGCCGAGAATCACCATGGGGTTTCCAAAACCTTTGGTCGATTTTCTCCAAGCCAAATCAAAACCTTAAACGTTTTAATTATTGATTTCGATGTTTAAACACTTTTAACTTTAAGATCGTTGGACATAAATACACGAATAATACTATCATTATGTTACTTGAGGTGGCTCTGATACCACTGTTGGGAATTCGTATGGTTTTTCATAAAAACATAAACATTAATCATATTAACGCACAACAGAAGCTTTTTAAAAAATTACGAATTCCATACACGGATCATCAAGTATACATAAGATAAGTAAACGAGAAAGCAGTAAAAATCCGTACCTTTGTATTCTATGACAAGAATACACGAATGAGACGCTTTCGGTATCCACCGGTGATGACACGATCGAGCGGCACCAACTATGCAATCAAACACACGAAGAACGGGATAACCAAACGCGATTATGGTTTGGTACGACCGAAGCACACCACACACACCTTGTGTGTGTGTGCGCCGTGATTCCCAAAAGGAATTAGGTCACCCACCAAATTCCTTTAATATATATATATATATGTGCATCCACTATATAAAATTGTGCATTTGATACTAAAATTAAATGTTTTTGATAAATTTATGCATTTAATGTAAAAATTTACGCATCTCATGCAATAATTTATCCATTTTATGTACGAATTGTGCATTTAAATAAAATTGTGCATTTGATGTTCAAATTTGTGCATTTAGTTTATAATTTAATGAATGTAATTTTTGAATGTAATTTTACTCTTAGATTATGATATTTATTAATATTTAAGACTAATAATGGTTTTGCCCTTTTCTCAATAACGATTTTGCCCTTTTCTCAATAACAATTTTATTTCCTCAACTATGTAATTTATTTTCATTTTTAGTCATTTTTATTAATTTTTAGTTTTGTTTAAATTTTAAATGCTAATTTAAACAATTAATTATTATTCTTAGTTATACATTTTTATTTTTTTAAAATATATTTATTCTACTTTTATTAAAAATTATCCTATTAGAATATTTTATTTATGTTTCTTTATATATTCAATTTAATTATTTAAAAAATTATTTATCTTGTGTTTCATTTATTATACATTTTTATTTATTATATGTTTTTATTTAACTATTTCATTACATTAATATACTTTGATTTAATTATATAATTTAAGAAAATATATAAACTAAGGGTTTTATTCATTTTCATCTAATTATCTTTTTTTTTCAATATGTTTGTATTCAAATTCAGTATTTTTTTTATTTTCATTTTAATATTTTGTTATATTAATACGTTAACTTGAAATTTAGTATTTTTAGTGTTTTATTCATTTTGTAATAACTATTTCGTTACCGACTACATCTTGATTTAATTATATTTTCTAATAAAAATATATAAATTTAACGTTTATTCTTTTTAGTTAAATATTTTGTTACGTTAATACATTTCGACTTAATTATTATTTTCAATAATAAATATATAAACTTAACATGTGATTCATTTTTATCTTAAATATTTTGTAACCTTAATATATTTCGAATTAACTGTAACTTTTAAGTAAAATATATAAACTTAACATAAACATTTATATGTTTTGCTTTAACGAGATGTAACATTGTGGATTATATACTTTTTGTTTAGTTAGATACATTTTCATTTGTATATTTCATCATTAAATCAATCATATCAATGTAATAAAATAACCAGAATAAAAATAGAAACATATTAATGTAACAAAATAATCATAATAAAACGAATAAATCAGTAAAATGTATTACAATAAAAATATTTAAATCAAAATGAATAAAACCCTAAAATAATTAGAATAAACGATAGGTTGAGCGCCACTATACATAACAAAATAGTTAAATTAAACTGTCCCTAAGTTTATTATTTTGTCATAGAATTTATAATTACATAAAAATATATTAAGATAATTCTATAATTAGATGCAAACATATAAAAGATAAAAAGGTGTAAATATTTTTACAAATAAACGTAAGATAAATAAAACTTAAATTAATAAATTGAATATATAAAAGTGATGTAATTTAAATAAATATAAAGGTAAAAATAATGATAAATTTAATAATAAAATAAATATATTTTAAAAAATAAATAATAATAATGATATTGAAAATTTTAAGTTAACATTTAATATTTAAACAAAAAGTAGAAATTTATGATAAGGACTAAAACTGAAAATAACTTACATAGTTGAGGGACCAGATTTGTTATTAAGAAAAGGGCAAAACCGTCATTTAAAAAAAGTTATAAGAGAGGGGACCATTTTTGCAAGTAAATAGTGTTTTTAGGGACCATTTATGCAATTTTTAAAGATCAGGGACCAAATCCATAATTTTGACTAAATCACAAGGACCATTTTGTAATTTACTCTATCTATAATTATCTATTATTTATTTGTTTATAATTATCTATCCAATTATCTAATAATAGATGATAATTCTAATTCAAATAAATCAATCTTTTATTTAATATCCAGTAATAAATAAAAGACTAGATAATTATTTAATTATCATCCAATGACAATTAAATCACTACAATATCCAATATTGCACTTATAGTCCCCGTACATTTGAGATATAATTAATCATCCATTAATTTAATCTCAATGATTATTTCGTGTCATAAACAATATCCAATATTATTGATTCAATAGTTTAATTGAATCCGCTCAGTTGTGACCCTCAAGTGTTTTATGAAATCAGCCATGATGCAGTAGTAATGTCATCTTTACACACAATATACTAACACAAATAATTCTTGTAAATGATCAAATAAGTGTAGAATAAGTGTAAACAGTCAAATAATTATTGTGAGTGATGAAATAAATATTGTGAATTGTCAAATATTTCATGTGAATGATCAAATAATTGTTGTAAATGATCAAATACTGTGAATGGTCAAATAATTCTTATGAATGATCAAATAAGTGTAGAAGAAGTGTAAATAGTCAAATAAGTGTTGTGAATGATCAAATAAGTGTAGAAGAAGTGTGAATGATCAATTAATTCTAGTGAATGATCAAATAAGTGTTGTGAGTGATCAAATAAGTGTGGAAGAAGTGTAAATAGTCAAATAATTATTGTGAATGATGACATAAATACTGTGAATGGTCAAATAATAAATGTGAATGATCAAGTAAGTGTTATGAATGATCAAATAAATACTGTGAATGTTCAAATAATTTTTGTGAATGATCAAATAAGTGTAGAAGAATTTTAAATAGTTATTGTGAATGATCAAAAAATGATGTGAATGATCAAATAAGTGTTGTGAGTTGTCGCTGTAATTACGAAAATACCATTGCATATGTGGGGTACGTTGGATACGTGAGATTTTGTTTGGAACGTAGGGGAAATATATACATATAGGTATATGTATATCTATATATATATATATATATATATATATATATATATATATATATATATATATATATATATATATATATATATATATATATATATATATATATATATATATATATATACACACACACACACACATATATATATATATGTGTGTGTGTGTGTGTGTATTAAATTACAGAATTGGTCCCTATGGTTTGTTTAAAATTATGAAAACGGTCCCTCAACTTTTAAATTTGTAGTGGTAGTCCCTCAAACTATCTTTTAATTGCAGAAACGGTCCCTCTTTATCTAAATCTATTAAAATTGACGATTTTGCCCTTTTCTTAATTACAAGTTTTGTCCTCAACTATTTAACTTAATTTCGTTTTTGGTATTTTTTTAAAAAATTTTATTTTTGGTACTAAATTTGAAATATTAATTTAACAAATTATGATAAATTTTTTATTAAATATATCATCATTATTATTAGTTATACCTATTTATTTTAAAAAAAATATTTATATTTATTTATTAAAATTATTTTTATTTATATACCTAATTTAGTTAATTTACGTCTCTTTTATGTATTGAATTGATTTTTTTTTTATATTTATTTGTTAACCTATTTGTATATTATTTTAGTTATACTTTTTCATTTAACTATTTCTTTACCTTAATTGTACCACCCTCCCAATTCACATAAATGTCACGTTAACACAATATCACAAGTGGCAATAACACATGAAATCCATAGAACACGTGTCAAAGGTTAATACAGATCACTGATAGTTTAAAATTTTTATACAAACGGTTTATAAGGATATCGCAAGTGCAGTTTAGATAACAACTATCACTGTCTAACGTATACACATACTGATTACAAAGACCCAAAAGAAGCTATCACATGCAGAGCTAATGCAATCATTACACAAAAACAAGTACAAGGGTCTCCAAGTCATCCCACTACCTATTTCGGCAGTTGCTGCTGATCCGCTTTCCTATTCCCTGAACATGTTATACTCGAAGACGTAAGTCGAAAAGCTTGTGAGTACGCGAGGGTTAGACTCTGCAGAATGAACACAGAACACAACACATAGCACATAATACCCATGGCAGTCCCTATCCCTGTCCCTGGCAATCAGCACATATCTCAGGTATAGTCACAAAAGCATGAGATCCGAAGAGCCTGTATGCACAATCCCCGTAGGGACACTTCCCCGGCTAACAAACCGCACGTAGTAGTTGTTAGCAAACACTGTAGCTCAGAAGTGACCCGGCTACTAGCCCTTCCGCATATATACACTCTAAAGATTGTTAAGGACAATCCGCTTGCGCGATCACTCATTGCGAGTCACTGTATGTGTGGGACACATCATGGACTCCCTAGTGTGGATCTCATCTCATGCACAATATAACACATACAACAAGTATAGAAGCACACCCGAGGTTCACGTCCTTGTCTCATACATGTTACACAACAGATACGCAATAGCTACACAGCTGAACTCTTAAAAGAGGCGCGCATTTAGAAAAGAACTCGAGTACTCACCTGATTGTTCTAACTGATTCACTGAACCATGAAGTCCCTGATTTGACTCGGCTCGTTGTCTGCTCGTCCCTATAATAATGCACAAATCCCAACTGTTAATCCCAACCCAATAGATACATATAACAGACTCATAACAGAACCCATCACTTAATCGGATCCCAAACGGACCCCAACGGCCAACCAGAAACCCAGCCCAAAACACCTTATCGCGGCCCATATTCGACCCATCGCGGTCGCGCTCAGGCCATCGCGACCGCGCTGACCATCATGGCCCGCGTCCCAGATCTCGGTCACACTCGACCCACGCCGCCACAGCCCTGTTCGCTTGTTAATGGCTGCCCAGGGGTGTAAACACCCCCACCACTCGATCCAAACAAATATAACAATGCAAAATCAATACATACTCATGCTCTTACAGACTCTTGACCAATTTCCACAATTTCAGCAGCATATAACTCGATTCCAGCAGGTAAATTAAAGATTCTTACCTTGATATCTCAAGAACATAAAGGTAGGAAAAAGTCTTTAATCAATTCACATTTCTTGCCTCGTTTTCTTGTTGTTGATAACTCCAGAACACATGCACACAATGCACACACGTTTTTTATATTTTGCAAGGAAGAGGAACAAGGTTTCAAAAGGACACTTATATATTCTTTCCATTTATGGCAAGATCCGAACCCAATAACCCGAACCCGATACCATATTTTCAATATGAATATCATTTCAACCCGTTTAATCCCGTGATCTCAAATACATAATTAATCCGCTAAAATTATATCCCGGTGACACGTATAACGCAATCCCGACAGGTATACATCCACTAATTTGGGGAATAATTGGGCCAACACAATATTATTAATATAATAATCCACTAAAATAAATCTCGTACCAGGTTCCGAACGCAGGATGTTACATTAATATATTTTGATTTACTTATGATTTTTATAAAAAAATATATAAATTTAGGTTCTTATTAGTTTTGATTTGAATATTTTGTTTGGAAAATACATTCAATTTAAATTTTATACTTTATTACTTTTAATTTAAATATTTTTTTACGTTGATACGCTTTGATTTAAATTTAGTATTTAATTTGTTTTAATTTACATATTTTGTTAGGTCAAATACATTCTGATTTAAATCTAGTACTTTAATCATATTGATTTACAATATTGTACACTAATATGTTTTATTTGTTTTCACTAAAATATTTTGTTCATCTTCACTGAAGTATTAACGTAGCAAAATTGTAAATCAGAACGAATGAAATGCTAGATTGAAATCAAAATGTGCTAGCAAAAAAAATATTTAAATAAAAAAACAAAATAATAATTTTAAATTAAAACGTATTAGCGTAACAAAATACCTAAATTAAAAATAATAAATTAGTACATTTCAATTGAAACATATTAGATTAACAAAATATTTAAAATTAAAACGATTAAAGTCTTAAATTTATATACTTTTCTTAATAATCATGATAAAATCATAATTTATTAACGTAATGAAATAGTTAGATGAAAAAGTATAAATAATAAGAATATACAAATAGTTTAACCAATAAAAAAAATCTCTAATAAATATATTGAATACATAAAAGAGACATAAGCTAACTAAGTTATGTGTATAAATATAAATAAAACTTAATAAATAAATATAAATTTATTTTAAAAATAAATAGGCATAATTAATAACAATAATAGTAAAAATAATAATTATATATTTAATAATGAATTAAATCATAATATATTAAATTAATATTTTAAATTTAAAACCAAAAATAAAAATTTAAAAAAAGGACCAAAATTGAAATTAAATTAAACAGTGGAAGAAACAACCTTGTAATTGAGAAAACAACAAAATCGCCATCTTTAAAAAGTTTAGATATCGAGATAATGATTGTTTCTGCTAATAAAGAGTGGTTTGAGGGACTACCACTACAAATCTGGAAGTTGAGGGACCGTTTTCATTTTTTGAACAAACCAGAAGATACATATTTCATAAAAATTCCATACAACAAGCTCAAGCAGACAACACTGTCTTGTTTTGTTACTTTATATATAATATATAACATTTTGTTTTTCTTTAATAAGTGTTGATATAATATATTTTATAAAATTCGAATATATCATTATGATCGTATTGCTTTTATTTACAATTCGATATATAAATTAATAACCATCAGAATTATTCTCATTATGTAACACCCTCTCATTTCATACAAACGTCACGTCACAATAATATCATAAATGACAATATCACATATATTCCCTTTTACATTTGTCAGGGGATAATACAAATCTTTGATAATTAAAACTTTATACAAACGGTCATTATTGTAGCCACAAGTTAATACAGATACAGGATCCCATATAACTAACATAACAATGTTGACTATCTAATATACATGCTAAGTAAATACATGAGTAACAAAAATCTCAATATATACTGAAGTACACAGATCCCTATTTTTGCGGCGGCGGCTGTGATCACCCTTCTGTCTATCTAAGACACGTTAGGCTCGAAAACGTAAGCTGGGAAGCTTGTGAGTACGCGAGGGTTAGACTCTCCATAATAAAAACATAAACCAAACACATAGCATGTAACACACAAAGCACATCTTTATCTGGTAAACACACACACTTTTCAGATATGATCGTGTAGGAGATGAGATCCAGAATACTATATAACTCAATCCCTGCGGGGACACTTCCCCAGCTAAGAGTGGGGAGTTGTAAGCGAGAGGTCACGGGTTCGATCCCCGTCGGAGGCAAGTTGATATTTAGGTGGAGTAAGTCAGTCTGGTGGTAAAGGAGTAGTTTAGGAGTAGGAGTACGATAGTTTGCCGTTCAAAAAAAAAAAACTCCACACAATAGTGGTTAGCAAATCACTGAAGCTCAGGAGCGACCTGGCTATAACCCTGTCATATATATACGCTCAAATGTCTGGGACAGTCAGCGTGCACGATTCCCCATCATGAATAACAGTCCGCATGAAACTCATCGCGGACGCTCTAGAATGGATAACATCTCGTGCACGCAGAAAACATATAATAACGAGAATAGAATCATACCTGAGGTTCACTTCTGTGTCTCATACTCAACACATACAACGATAGTTACATAGTTAAAACTCGTAAAAGAAGCGCACGTTTGAAAAAAAACTCGAGTACTCACCTTTCTAACCATCCCAATGAACCCTCTGATTCACTGTTTCGGCCCCGTTCACTGTCTTCTTGTCCCTGTATACACATGAATCCCAGAATATCAATACAACCCAACAGATACACATAACAGACTCATCCTGAATCGAACCCCAAAAGTAACCCTAAATGGGCCCCAAAGCCTAAAACCCAATCTGGCCCAAATATGCGGATCGCGGCCTCGCTCCTCGGCCCGCGTTCAATGATCTCGGCCGTGCTCGACCACGCACCGCCATAGGACTAATCGCGACCGCACTCAGGGGATCGGGTTCGCACTCCTAGGCAAGCATGTCTTCTCATGTTCGTTTTCATGGCTGACCAGGCGAAAATTTTCACCCAAACTCGATTTCCATCGAGTAATAACCCATGAAATCATCACAAAACTCTATCCTAGATGCTTACAAGCCAATTCCATGAATGCAACAACATATAATTCGAATTAAGCTTGCAAATGTGGTGATTTCTTACCTTCGGCTCAAGAACAAAAGGAAGTGACGAAGGTAATCACTTAGTTGAATTCATAGCCACACTCTCGTCGATATTTGCTTGTTATTCCCAGGGGCGGACCGACGTTATGGGTATGGGGGTCAACCGACCCCGATAAAATTTTCAATTTACGTGTTATATATATTGCTAAAAAAAATTTGACCCCCATGATTTATAAAGTTCGACCCCTATATCTTTGATAAATTTAAAAAACTTTTATATATAAAAAATCTGATACAAATCTCAAAAAATATACAAAAACGTAATAGTTGAATACCTATTTAACAAATAACTAAAAAAAACCTGTATTTGGGCTTGACTTGAAAAATCTGATTTGGGCTTGGGAAAGTTAAACCCTTAGATTAGGGCTAGGTTGAGGCACTCAAGGAGTCAAGGCAGCCTGGAAGAAGATGCTCCCTTAGATTAGGGCTAGGTTAAACCCACAATTACAAGCAGAAGAGTATAAGCTTTGCTGCAGGAAGAAGATGCTCGCCGGGAAGAAGCCGCACAAACTGTGCAGTCAGAAGGAAGAAGGAAGAAGCCGCTCGCGACTCGCCCAGTGCCCAAGTCGGTTCGCCCCTGCGCCCAGATCTAGTCCGCAGAACAGTATAACCGCTGCTGCTGCGGTGACTGTGTGTCGGTGCTGCCGTGCTTGCCTTTCTTTGAGAATCAGGAAATGAGGTAATGTCTTTGTGAATTTTAGTTTTCTTATTTTATTCATTTTGCTTTTATATATGAATTTTAGTTTTCCTATTTTATTCATTCTCTCTCTCTCTCTCTCTCTCTCTCTCTCTCTCTCTCTCTCTCTCTCTCTCTCTCTCTCTCTCTTCTCTCTCTCTCTCTCTCTCTCTCTCTCTCTCTCTCTCTCTCTCTCTCTTCTCTCTCTCTCTCTCTCTCTCTCTCTCTCTCTCTCTCTCTCTCTGTTGTGTATATATTAATATATATGATGACTAACATATATATGATATAATTTCTATTTATAGTTTCTTAGATTATTATCTAAGTATTAAGATTTTAAGTATTTAACTTTAAGTTAAATTTGTTTAATTGTTTTATTTTATTAGATAACTAGTTTATTAACACGTATTACGCATATATTTTTTATATATAAAATATAATAAACTAAAAGGTAAAGATATAAATGTTATTTTTAAACCAAAAATATATAATAATGATATTATTATTTAGTATGACCATTTAATTTTGTATAATTTTACACACACGTATGAATAGTAATTATTTTTGTAAATATTTTAGACTTTTATGGGTCGATTAGATCATTTAGATCAACCGACCCGAAAATTTGAAATTTGATTTTTTTAGAGTCATAAGCATTTACACTCTCGTAACATTTAAATTCCGACCCCTATAAAAAAATTTCCTGGGTCCGCCACTGGTTATTCCCCTGGTCCAGTAACACCTCACACACTTACACACTTACTAAATAAGAAAGGAAACCAAAGGAATGTTTAAAAGAAGCCATACATATATATATATATATATATATATATATATATATATATATATATATATATATATATATATATACACACACATATATGTGTATATATATATATATATATATATATATACATATACATATTTATCCAATTATAGTAACCTGGTATCCGATTATCCAAACCCGATATCATATTTTCAATATTAATATCAATTCAATCCATTTAATCTCGTGATCTCATAATTATATATAATGTATCGACCTAGCTTTTTAATACTGTATTGACTTGATAATGTAATTGTTAATTACATTATTTGTATTTTTATTTAATTACATAATGAAATTATTTAATTAAGTAAAATATTATTAATTATAGTAACATACTTGACACGAATTATGATTGTGGCACACGAAATAAAGATTAGAAATTGAACCGTTTATGTAATTACTTAAAGTAATGAGAAATATATATTTAATTTAACCTTAGATTATGAATTAGTTATAAGTCGGGCCTTGTACACACCGCCCGTCACACTATGGGAGCTGGCGAAGTCGTTACTTTAACCGCAAGGTACCAAATTAAATGAAAGAGATAAACAGAAACTTTACCACCAAATGAGAAGTAGGAAATTATGTAAATATATAAGCTCAGAATGAGATTATATGCTCATTTTCTACCAAACCAAAAACAGCTCCTGCTCTTCCCTCTCTAAATACGGATTCTTCATCTTCTTCATCTAAATTCATCAAATTTGCAACAAAATTTCAGATTTGAAGCTAAGAAACCCACGATCAAACATCAAGCAATAAGATTTCACAAATATTTAATGTAAATGTTCATTCTATTTTGTTCTTTGGGTTCAAATTAAAAACCCACGGTTTCTATAAGTTTTATGAACATCAATGGAGTTTCAAATTACCAAAAAAAAAAAAAAAAAATTTACAAATCAAGTGTTGTACGGTTGAAATAATACACATGCATGTAAGTATTATGTGTTTAATCAATTTTGTTGCTGCCGAAACAAAGAAAACAGAAAGAAAAAGAAGTGTGCAGTGTGTGTCGTGTAGATGTCTTTGCATAAAAAGGCAAGATCCGAGATTCACCGAAATGGTGCAATTCTCGGATGTTTTTAATTACAATCTCGGATATATGTGTGTGAACCACAATCTCGGTGAATCTCGGATAGAATTCTCGGTGAATATCAGTGAAAGGACCGAGATTATCAATTAATGAATCTCGGATACGTCATCTGTGAATTTCGGATATATATATATATATATATATATATATATATATATATATATATTAATCTCGGTTGTAGCATGTATGTGTGTGTGAAGCCGAACACAAGACGACAAAGTTTTTTTTTTCTTTTCATAAATATGATATGTGTCTGAGTGTGTAGCAGTGTGTGTGTATATATATAGACACACACACATGTACAGTGTGATGTTAATGTGTGTGTGTGTGTTGTAATGTTTCAGGTGTGTGTGTCCAACAACTAAGTTTCTTTTATATTTATATAAATGAGGTATGTGTGTGTACAGTGAGTGTAAAGAAATTAAGTGTGTGCGTGGCTTTTGTTTTGAAACAAAAGTAGTCACAACAAAAAGTGTATATATATATATATATATATATATATATATATATATATACCCATATATCAGTTATAAGCAACCTTTTTGTATTATACAAAATGTATATAATTACAGTAACTTGGAAAGGAATGAACATATATGTGTGTGATCATTTATATAATTTGATGTCAAACACATTTCTGATTGATATAAGGTTTGAAATAAATAAACATTAAGTTTAAATCTTAAAAAGAGATGTTATTATATAGACATGACAATTAATGTATGTATATGTGAAATTGAGCATATAATGCACTACAAAAAATGGTCTTTAGCGACACATTCAGCGACATTTTTAGCGACGTTTTTTATGTCAGTGACATCTTTAGTGACATCAAAGGAGGTGTCGCTATAACTGTGTAGCAGATTTTAGTGATATCGAAAGATACGTCGCTAAAAATTTTGACACCTTTAGCGACTTCCGGCAAAAGTGTCGCTATTTAGAATTAAGTCACTATTGGTTGCATTGTTTGTGTCGCTAATCTTTAATTATGTCACTAGTTGTGTTGGAATCTGTGTCACTACTATCGCATGTTGTTACTAGTTGAATCACGATTTGTGTCGCTATTTTTAAATGATGTTGCTAGTTGAGCTATTGTTTATGTCACTATTTTTGGATGATGTCGCTACTTAAGTAGCTATATGGGTCACTGTTAACGAAGGTTGTTGCTAATGACATTACTGATTGTTTCATTGTTCTTAAATAATGTTGCTAGTTGTGTTGCTATCTATGTCGCTATTATTGAATGTTGTCGCTAGTTGCATCTCTATTTATGTTGCTATTGTTGAATGATGTCGCTAATTGTGTTACTGTTTGCATTGCAATTCTTGATTAATGTTGCAATGTGTCGCTATTATTGAGTAATGTCACTACTCATGTTACTATATTTGTCGCTATACTTGATTTATGTCACTATGTGTGTCGCTATTTGAATCATTATCTGTAAATGATGTCGCTACTAGAAATAGAGTCTGGTTCTGTACTATATCAACCGGATCCAACAAAATAAAGCTATGAAAAAGTCCAATATTTAATTTCTAACTATATCTATTTCCAACATAAAACTAGATTTATTAATATTTTGTTTTTGCTAAATGCATACATGCAGAATCCACACAGCTCCAAAAACTGATAATAAACTATTTCAACATATAACAAACATTTCAAGCTTACAAGTTCAACCTCAATTACATATGTTTTTAACTCTACGAATACGAATTTAATCTTTCGATTCCAAAAAACCTTGCTCATGATCTGAAGACTACAGGTTCGAATCCTGTCCCCGCCTAATCACTTGAGATCTTTTTTTGGGTGGTAAAAGTTGTGTTGCCAGCTAGCGAATGTTCGGATGGTGAACAGTTCACTATTAAGTCTGTAACGAAGAAAGAGTTTGAAAATGTTTAAAGATAAATACTCTAAATTCACGGTCCTTCATTGTCCATCGCACACTGTAACATCCGACACTAAACCAGGTTAGCAACGATGACCTAATCTGTATTTAATAGTCAATTATAGCCTAATCAGTGGTCATTAAAAATTAATCAAGTGATTAACAAGGTTTATTAGAAAATTCAACTCAATTAGAATCAAATTCATCGGTGCGATGAATCGGGAAATCAATTAATCCAATCAATTTACGATATGAAGGATTAATTCAACTAAGTACATAATTAATCTATGATTAGTAACACTAATCATCGCTAATACAATTACTTACATTAATCATGCAAGACTAAAACAATTCATTAAAACAATGCATTCAAAAGTATTTTTGAATTTACAAGAAAATGAAAATACAAAAATACATTCTAAATACATTATAAAAAAAGGAATATACACACAAATATCATCACATGGCCGGCCCTTTAGGGCTAGTACATGTGTAGATTTGATTTCATTTTTTTAATCCATCTCCCATGCACAATCAAATCACTTTTCTCCACACCATTTCCTTTCACTTCACTTAGATCACACTTCACCTCCCATGCCTTCATTGATTACAAGACCTACATTTTCTTCTATAAATAGAGGGCATTTCCCCACTTCATTCTTCACACTTTCATCAACTCAAAAACTCTCCTTCTTCCTCTCTCAAAGCCGGCCCCAAGACCACACACCCACCACCTCAAAACTTTCTTTTGTTCTTCAAGTGTTCAAGGAGAATTTCTTGTGCAACTCTTTCAAGATCAAGTCTTCTACTCATTTTCATTCTCCAAACACATCAAAGTAAGTAAATTCTAGCTTATATCATCTTATATTTATGTTTAAATAAGTCTTGCATAATATATATAATCACCAACAACAACAAGTTTCATAAAAACTCAAGTTTATAAGTTTCTAGTTTTTATTTTTTGTTGTTTCTTTAAATGTGTTTATGAATATATGAACACATTATAAAAGTGTTAATATTATGAAAACATGTGATATATATGTGTTTTTATAACTATTATAACTTTTATACAAGTAGTCTTTGAATAAAGAACAAGAATCATAAGTTGTTTCAAGTTTATAAACTACGGATTTTCGGCAGAAAATTTATATCGACTTTGAAAAATCATAACTAATTCATAACTCAACGAAATGAGTTGATTATTGTCTCAAAAGTTAGATCTATGTCTTAACTATAGATCTGGAATTTTTCACAATTTATTTTGGAGTTTAAGACCTCCAGAAATTATTTGGGAAACCGAAAATTTGACAGCTCAAAAATGGCCAATATAGGGTTTTTAACGAGCTTTTTCACCAACCTAAACATCTTGAAAAATGGCCGTTCTTGATTCTAAAAATCCTTTGTATATAGTAGTTTAATGTCCTAGAAAAACCAAAGTCTAAAACATTTTGGAGCTTGGTCAAAAACAGCCTCAAAATAGGCCGAAAAACCTCCGAAAAAGCTGGAAAATTATATATATATAAACTTGACGTTTTAAGCGGTTTTTATTTATAAACTTGTAATGTTGGGTGATTTAAGACATAAAAATCTATAAATATATATATCATCATATATTAGTGATATTAAGTCCTTATTATCATTTAGGACTCGATTAAACTCACGCGACGCATCATCCCTCCATCCACGCTAAATAGCTTTTTACGCTAGTTTTTGTCATCGCAATCTCGGTGAATCCTCATAGCCCCTATTTTCACAATGTTATGTTTTGGGGATGAAATACATGTTTCGTTTTTATATGGACACGAAAATATCTTCATTTCTATTATGTATTACACATGTGGTTCCATCAGCCCTTATATCATGAACCGTTAATTGCATTTATTTGTAAGCGCGAATACATTGTGGATAGATCTATCGGGAGTCATGTTCCCCATTCGGGTTAGTTCGAATCGGCTAACAGCGAGTGCATATATATTTAACACACGGTATTACGTATGAGAATACTGCACAGGGCAAACCCATTTTAATTAAGCTTCGATTGCATGATTGTTTATATGTAATACATAACATGGAATTTATGATTTTATAAATTCAATCTCTATTATTGTTGTCCATACAAGTCAGATTTACGTGTAAACCTATGAGCTCACCAACAATTTTGTTGACGTATTTTAGCGTGTATTTTCAGGAAATTAAGGCAAGTCTATCACATCGGTATTTTCAAGCTTCCGCATTTAAGGAGTCGCACTCAGTTTCAAACCGTCGGAGATGTATTTGCATTATTTTGCATGATTTAATTATGTATTTAAATCTCTGTACTTTGCGAACTTCTCTTTATCATTTTGGGTTATGTAAAACATTATATCTCTTAAAGTTATGCCAATGTATTTATGAAAACGTCCATATAGTGGTCGTTCGTTATGATTATGGTTATGCTTCCGCGACGTCACGTCTCGTTGCCAACCGGGGTAACAGGGTGTGACACACACCATCTTTTAACGCCACGGTCCTTTATGTCCACACTTCATGTCTTGCCTATAAATCATAACTACTTTTGACTTTAAGAAAGTTTAATACGCTAAACATATATAAATAAAAAATGCACACGAATCAATAGGTATTTGTCAATTTACCTTTCGTTTGGGACGAAACTCAATTCCATCAATCATCTAAGCACGGAAAAATAAATGAGATTTTGCCTATACTTGAAATAAAATATAAATGTAAATAAACATAAACTAATCATAAAAGGTAGACAATTCATCAGTGATGTGTTTACAAGGAAAACATTCTTTGATTTTCCAACAAAAAAATAAAAGAATCTGTCACCAAAATAACAAATGCACCATGCAAAGTATTAACAATCATGAAACTGCAAACATTTAATACTGCAATTAAAACCGAAGTGACCATTTATAAAATATAAACCCAAAATATGATGATTTGGGAAAGTATTAACAATCATTCTTTGCTTTCTTCCCTCAAGCCATAGAAAAACGACATCTATCTCTCTAGACGTACTTAACTTCCCTCTAACCGTTTATGCTCGTTTCTTAACGAATCGTTATGATTCAAATTGGAAAGCGTTCATTAGGTGACAAGCTACAAGAATTGAAGACTTACACAAGGTAATTTTATGTTTAAACACATCGATTTTAAGTGTGTGTGACCTGCGGGCTGCGGCTGTCAACGAATTCAAGCAAGAACCGCCAATTTAACCCATCAAATTGAATTAGAGCATGGACGACAATGAATTGGTATGGCCAAAACGACTCAGAGACTTGTGGATTGTTGGTGAAAGAAAATGTTGTAAATTTCTGTATGTTTGGGTAAGTTCCAACTGTAAACATATGAAGAAGTTCATCAAGCATTGGGTGTCTAGTTAGTGTATTCAAAAGCCTTGTTGTCTAAGATTTTGTAGCAAATCAAGAAAAAAAACTCACGAAATACCAAAATGGATAACATATATATGGCTCAAAAGTCACTAACAAGCATAAATTTTAAAGGAGACAATTAAGAGGTTTAAAGTAACACCATGATCATGCTCTATATCTCTACAGATAATTCAACATAAGTAGGAACATTAGTACATGGTTACTAAAAAACTAGCAACATGCAATATGATTTCCATCAATCTCTGGACGACTGGGATCCTCTATAACTCAGAATTCAAAATTGATTAGCATATATGTAAGCTATTATATCCAATTTTCCAAAAAAGAAAAAGTTACTGAATGCTACAAAAGAATCTAGAAAAAACACATGTTGAGCCTCAAATATTTTTAAAATAAATAACTTGAGGAAAGCTATAATCTTTAGAACTCGATTTGCATCCCAGGGCTAACACATTGGATTTAGCAAGATTTTTTAACAAAAAGTTGCCAACAACATACAAAAACAGAAAGCCAATGCACTTGAAATTTAGAGAAATTAAGAGGCTCAGATCTGATAAAATTTGTAAGATTCATTATGAAAACTGAAAAGGTACATATAAATTTATGCTAATCTTCATAACTAATTATACCAATTTCATAATATTGAGAGATATACAATTATAAATGATTTCATATGTATAATGTATGGGATTTTAACGATTCATATTTTTTTATCAATACAAAAAAATTTTGATTTTGTATGAGCTAATGCACTAAACCAATAGAGGATAGAGAGAGTTGATCTTAACGAAACCCCTACATCCAAATTCAGTATGAACCAACTTATATGAAGAAAACTATCAAAATAATTTCTATCTAGCAACACCACACAAGAAGCACAAATTAAGTTCTTCAGCAACTATGATCACTACTTGACCATAGCCCAAGATATAAGCAACATTGTAGAATAGACTCTGTTGCTACAAAGAGGGTGCCTAGTCGATGTCGAAACAGAGACCCTGATCTACAAACCGAAAAAACAAGAGTACCTAGCTAGGAACATTAATCTATTCAAATAGTTACACAAACCATATTATGATTAAAAGGAACAATGCCAATTTTGATTATTGATGCTTGAACAAACTGGCTGGGTCTAATTATTATATAAGCTGAATAGAAGTTCTCTAACACTATATATTCAAACTAGGCCAAGTTAAAACAAAATTTAGCCCAAATTAAAACAAAAACTCACATTAACCAGTTATGGACGTATATCAAAATTAAGACAGAAACAGGCAAATGAAATTTGTAATCAAATCAACTCACGGAGTGTTGGAATGAGGGGAGAAGGTTGATGCAATTCCCCTACTACCTATGAAATTCCAGCGCAATCCACAAAAAGTAACAAATCATGATCTGTAAAAATCAAACACATTCGGACATTCCTCAGTTCATTCATAAACTAATAAAATCGAGCAGTCGCGGATGCTCATGAAAGAGAGACGTGATTAAACAGTCGATCAGAGAGAATACCTATGAATCCAAAATCGAAAATAATCGAGCATAGAGACGTCGTTAAATAATCCAAAATCGAGCACAGAGACGTGATTAAGTAGGTCATACATGTGTATCCAAAATCGAGCAGAGACGTGATCGATCGAGAGCATAAAACGAGAGAGTTGAGAGATCGACAGACGTACAGCCGCCGATGATATAGACGCACAAGCGATGGAGAGAGTGTAGAGATAAAAAGGAGTACAGCCGCGATTTGGACAATTGCATTTGTGACGTGGAGATCCCAATTTTTGTTTTTTAAAATTTGTAATTCCATTCAGCCCCAATTTGCAATTCGGGTTAACCACACATTTATGCAACGACGTATTCACTTTTTATCAATTTATGCAATGAAATCATTTTTAGCATAATTTATGCAATGACGTTTGAATTTGTTATCAGAAAATGCAATAACGTTTTCCCTCTTTTACCGACTTATGCAACGAAATTATTTTTAACACGATTTATGCAACAATGTTTGAAGTTGTTATCAAAGTATGCAACATTTAATCTACTTATTTATCTGGTAATATTAATTTGTTGTACATCACTTAAAATCTTAAGCAACACAACTACGTATAAAAAAAGTCGTATCGTCATCTTTGTTAATATAGTATGAGTTGGATGAAAAATTTTTCTGACTTCAATACGACATTTTGTTTCTATTGGTTTATTTAAAACTCATTCGTACCCAGGTTAAAAGGGTCTTGTTCGTTTCCGGTTAAAAACTACAAATACTTATCAAGGATTACTGTCAGATGATTGAGGATAAATATGAGGATTCATGATTAAACGTTTAATACAAATGATTAATTTACGAATTTACGAATTTGATTATCGTTAACCATAAACAGTTAACATTTACAACATAATTAGGTGATTGTTTAACGTAAATGGTAAAGTTTTACAACATAGATTGATCTCATTAAATTTTTATTTCTAATCTTAACAGTTATCACAAATTACCCGACGATGATTTCTATTGAAATAACTAAAGTTGATGATAATAATTTTTTAAAATAGATATGAGAGGACAAATATTCAGTCCGACCCAATACTATCCCTAATCGAAATAAAATAAAGGTTACAATTTTTAGTCATGACAAATAATGAATTTTGCAACATAACCCTTAATTTATGAAGGAATTGTTGAATTTGGTGAAGCGAACTTTTTTACACGTTGATGCATTCATCTAGATTTTTTTTAGTATGTACAATAAATCGATAGATAACCTGGTAAATAGATAATTACGTTGCATATTTGTGTAATAAGTTCAAACATTATTGCATAAATCGTATTAAATATGATTTTATTGCATTACTTAGTAAAAATAAAAAACATTGTTGCATTTTTTGATAAAAAGTTCAAACATCATTGCATAAATAGTGATAAAAGCAATTTCGTTGCATAAAATGATAAAATATGAAAACGTCGTTGCATAAAAATATAGTTAACCCTTTGCAATTCACGCTCATAAAAGCCCAATACTAATATTTAATAATTTAATATATATATATATATATATATATATATATATATATATATATATATATATATATATCGAACAAAATAATTTTGTCACATGTCAGTCTCTCATGACATCTCAATTTCATTTGCCCGTCTAATTTTATTACCATAATTTTCATTTTAATATTAAGGAAAGTAAATTAATAACTCTAATCATCTTTTATAAATTATTTAAGATATTTTATTTTCATACTAATTAAACCATTTAATAAATCTATATACAGAGTTAAAATTTTGTGAATAAGCATTCTAATCCAGTCAATAAAATTTTTATTTACTCGTGTATTATGTATTTTAATTTTATAGTTTACTAGTTTATTACCCGCGTATTACGCGGATATTTTTATGTGAGACCCAAGATTTCTCAAAGGTCTCAAGTCTAGGCCCAGTAGCAATGCAATATCAATCAAGAAACTAAGATAAAATTAACAGTTGCGGAAATAAAGTTAATTACAAAAAGAGACAGAATTTAAGTAATAGGGTACCGACTTCTAAACTATTTCATCAAAGCACAAATGTAAACTAGCCCCGAACCCCAAAGCTCTATTATCAGCCAAGTACCAAGGTGTTGAAACAGGTTCTGAAGCACTTCAAGCTCTTTCAAGTCCTGACCTATGAACTAGGTTCAGCCAATCCTTTGCCCTTACCTGAAAAATAATGCAACAACGGGGTAAGCTTAATTGCTTAGTGAGAATGTAGAATTTCACATTTAACATGCAATTATGAACACGGAAGCACATGCACTGCACTCGGCTCATGCACGGCTCAACTCTATATGCACTGCACTAGGCTCATGCACCGCTCAATCTCGAAGGGACATTGGCCAATTAATGCTCTTTTGATGCGCGACTTTGCTCAGCTCCCAGTTATAAAACTGTTGTTGCTCTTGAGACTTTTAGACAAATTCATAAGGAATGCTCGGATGATGATAAATCCATACACACGCATCATTAGTGGGGATCAGCCACGTACTGGGCTAGCTACCAGTAAAAGCTCTATATGGATATCATCGGAATGCTCAGCTCTAGCTACCCTCTGTGCTTTCATCACGTAAATCAGCACATCATAAGCCTAACATTAACCCAACACTGAGCAATAGTGGTGGTGTTAAGCTTAACAATCAAATGACTCGTCAAAGAATCGAATCTAGAAGAAGAAATACTCAGCTCTACAAATCATAGTAAATATACTATGACAATATATCAATAAGCTCAAGATCAGAATGCCAAATAAATCAGTATAAAGCAACAAAAGTCTCAATTCACATAATATGCAGTTAAAGTGAAATCTACAACTCACAGTTACTGGTTATTTGCACTTTCTGGCTCTGGCTCTGTTGCTCACAATCTGTAGTGGATTAGAACCACTATCTGACTTATGTCAGACTTTCAGATGCTCGCCATTTTGCTTGTTGCTCAATCTGTATATCATTTCTGATATTTATTAGTCTTTGAATCATCTGAATATTATATTCAGTATTCATTCGTTTAATAATGCTCAAGATTCGTTCGTGTATCTCAAAATCTCATATCTTGATCATATGATCATTAATCTCATTAGAATCTTTCTTTCATTTGTATTCTTTGTAAATAATATTCTCAATAGTTCAATATATATATATATATATATATATATATATATATATATATATATATATATATATATATATATATATATATAATTAATCATCAAGCTAATTATTTTATCATTTTATGTATTGTTCATGTGATTTATTCAAAATATACTAATTTAGGAAGTAGGTTTCGACTTTAGATATTAAATTTGAATCATATACTAAACTTGAAGCCATTAAAATCGAATATAGGATCAAATTCGAAGCTTCAATTGCTAAATTTGAAATATATATATTTTCATTTTGAAAAAGTCAAAATCTAAGCTAAGTTTCTAGAAGGTTTATGACTAAATTCGAATATCTATTCTAATTTGATGCTAAATTCGAAGGAAAGGAGATATATTCGAATTCATGACATTCATTATGGGTTAAAGTCGAATTCTTATAATAAATTCGAAGGCATTCTTCGACTTTGATGGATAAATTCGAATATGTTACAATTCCCAAGCTAATGAATAAATTCGAGACCTTGATCGATTTTAATGACAAAACTCAAATACATGGTTCGATTTTAGCTATTTTCGAGTTTGTTCTTAATATTTCGAATTTGTTCATTATCTACAGCTTTAAATCTTACATTTTCAAGTCTAAAATCATATATGTACTTAAATATTAAGTCTAGATTTGATTATATTATACATATTCTAGTTAAAAATCAAGTTAGTATAGCTTTAAACTCATGAAAATACAAATTTCGAATTTATATCTTCAAAACCGGAAATATAAAAGCTTAAAAGGTAAATCCTTACCTCCAAATTCGTATGTAATCCTACATGCAATGGTGAAATATTGTAGTACGCTTCGAGATCTTCCCGATGATGTATAAATCTTGATAATCAGACGGTCGGTTTAGAAGAAATCTTAGAGAGAGAAAATCTAGAGAGAGAGAAAGTTAGAGAGAGAGTAAAAATCTGATTTTATGACCTAAATTCCGTTTATATACTTCAACTAGTTATGTTTGCTACTTAACCCACTATTACTTTCGTATCTTATATATCTTTTATTTAATTATCTTAATAATTTATTAAATCATAATTCATAATTTAAATATTTATATAATTTAATTAAATATTTCAAAAAAACTGAACTAAATTATAATTCAAATAATGTAATAATATTACATTATTGGTTCGATAATCAGATAATTAATTGGGCCAAAAGTTGGGTTGTTACAGAATGGGCTCCACCACGCACAAACTTCGTCCTCGAAGTTAGATATGTTCGAACAGACTTGTATAGATAGCTTTTATGATATCCTGATTCCCAAGACTGATACGAACTTCTGTGGTGTTTCCACTGAACGAGCACCATCTGTATTTCATGATTTATGTTTCTTTGAGATTCACATGTACAAGAAGTTCAAATTTCTCCTCGGAATTCATATTTAATTCAATGTTTCGCTGTTATGGAATTGTCGTTGATCATTTTAGGAATTTCTGACTTACTATTCATACTCTTAATACATGAGCTTTATGCCTTATGCCATAATCAATTCAGATAATAACTCAATTCATTAATTAGCTCATATATCTCTTTCGTTTGATCTTGAGCCAGTTATGACTTTTTAAATCTCTCATCTGTATTATGTCAAAATTTTCATTGGCTAACTTATGCAATTACATAAGAGATTTTTAGAATTTCTGTTTATCAGTTATATATTCACTTTGTGGGCTTTTGAGATTTAATTTTATATCTCCTTCAATTCAGCTAGCATCTATACCTATCAATTAGCTCTTAACTCTTTTCATTTGCTCTTGTAATAGTTACAAAGCTTTTCGGGAATCTGATATCTGTACTTTATGTTTCTTTTATTGATGATGTTAAAATCATCAATCGCTTAGCTGATTTTTGATTTGTGCTTACTTGCTATGAATACTTATAATTTTCTTTGCTCTGACAAACAAATGGAATTCAATTCTCCGGCGCAACAACCGGAACTAATTCTTCATGTAACGACTCCACCTCACCTATCTTGGTCTCCAATTGCGCTGCCATATCTGACAAATCCTTTACATAAGCAGCCTCTCGAGAAGCAAAATCTTTCAAGATGATCGAGTGTTTAGAAGTTGAGAAAAGAGATTAAGGCAAAATGTTGAAATACTGCATCTTAAAGCTCGCTGAACAAAGCAGGAGTTATAATCGATCACATCTTCTTCGCAACGGTCTCAGCAGTTGATGGATATTTCAGGCAAGTCAAACATGATCAAGAACTTGAAGAGATCATACGCTTTCAAATCTTCCAGCAAATAGGAATATTAACGACACGGAAAACAAACGCTATACAGAATCAAATTCCAAGGAAATGATTTTGATAGAAATCGACAATTTACTTAAGCTTTCTCGGTGTGATTCGTTAGACATGACGGCAGATTCTATTATTGAAGTCAAATCTCGAGTTACCAGGGTTCCAAAACCGTCTCCACGACTATTTACATCATCTTCTACTTTATCGTCATCGCCTTCCTTTATTAGTTCACTGTGCAATTTGGTCAACAGGCTTTGACAAAGCAATAACCTTTGGTTCTGTTTAATTATATGTATAGTCTTATGTTTGACTTTTTATTGGTGAATTTCTGAATTTAAAATTACTTTACTCTTTTTTTGTAGAAACTTTTTATTTTATATGCAGTTAGGTGGAATCGGAATTCCATATTAGATATCTCACTAGTCTCGCGTCGACATAGTGAGAATTCATTCTTACATTTTTTTTAGCATATACGGGCATTTCATTGGCCACTCATGACCAATCGCTTGACTTTACAAAATTTCAGTTTATTCCCTTGCAACTCTCGCTTTGTGCTTCTGAATTCTTTGATTTCAATTCAAGTTGTCATTGGGTGCTTAATTACTTGATTCAAATACTATTCTCATTAATTATTTATTGGATCAACAACTTCTACCTCTGTCTCACTATAAGATACGCTGTAATCATTCAGATTACAAGGATTTACGAAGAGCTTGTGTTTAGGATTAAATTTTAATTTCTCTCGGGTTTGAATTATACATGATTCAGATTACAATACCTATATTATTTATAGGTATAATTTCTTATTAGAAAAGTTTTTGTATAGTAACTTCAACTGATACAACCCATATGTCATCCGCATTATTCACTATCGATGACAGGGTTGTACAGTTAAGTCACTACTTATTTTGGAATTGAAATTCATATGGTAACGGAATTAAATCATTTTAGCATATAAGAAAAGCTTATTACTAGTTACCATTGGGGTCTTTTGGCGTCTCTGGTGTCTCCTCGGCATCCTCAGCAGTTATATGGAAAGCTCGCGCCTTAGCTGTAGGTATCATTGTAGTACTCTGTTGGATTGCTCTGCCAACTGGTTGCTCAGGATTCGTAAGTATGCGTGCATTTGGGCAATGTTTGGCATAATGTCCACGCTCACCACAGTTGTAGCATACGTCGTTTCTTTCTGGGCACTCATCGCTTCCATGTCCAATCCGTTTACAAGTGTAACACGTCACATCTCTAGGGTTGCAGCGTCCGCTATGAAATTTGTTACAGCGTTTACACGATCGCGCTCCTGACTGTATGGAATAAACTCTAGTCTTCTGAGGTGTAGAGAACGCTTGTGACTGCTGCTGACTGGCCTTTGATGAACCGAATAATCTACTGGATTTCTGTTTCTTAGGTGGAGATGGACATGTAGGACTTATAGCCATCATAACGGGTTCACAACTAGATTCTGTGAATTCCCACTCCACCATCCTTGCTGCTTCCACAATACTGAGATACGTTTTGAATTTTATGCTACTCATTTGTCTTCTATATGTTGGATTCAGACCCAGTCTGAATCGGTTTATCTTACGCTCTTCTGTTGCTACTTGATACGACGAGTAGCCGCAAAGTCTCGAGAACTCATGCTCATATTCATCAACGGTCTTAGTTCCTTGTTTCAATTGCATCAACTGCATCTCGAGTTCGTCTTGTTTGTCTGTTGGACAGTATTTGGCGTTGAACATCTCCAAGAACTGCTCCCAGTCCAATGTCATAATTGCTTCCTCACCATAGATGCTCCTTTGTGTTTTCCACCAGGCTCTAGCAGCTTCAACGAACAGTGCTGTTGCAAACTTAACTCTATTGCTGTCCAGACATTCTGAGATACTGAAGATCTCTTCTGTATGACTTATCCAATCTAACGCTTGTATTGGATTTACTGTGCCTTCAAACGTTATGGCACCACTCGCTTTGAAATCTTTAAATCTACAGCCTTTTGGCTGCACAACTCGTTGATTGACATGCTCATTATCGGATTCTGATTTGCTTGACTGTTCAACTTGCTTCTTTTTATGTTTATTTCTCTTTTCAGTTTTCTTTATTGATTCAATTTGTTCTAGCATAAACTTGTTTTGTTGCTCATTATTCTGGGTTATTAGTTGTTGCATCATTTCCAGGACTTGCTCTGGGGTCATGCCACCTGATGGTCCACCTTCTCCTGACATAACTCTGAAATTCAAATCACTAAATATTTAGATCTTTAATCTAGCACATTGTACCCTTTCATGCCCCGTCCTACTAGTCTCTGAAACCTATCCTAGTTCAAGCCATCCTGTCATGATTGATACTATAGCATTGCACAAGTTTGAGATCATGTATTACACGTAATACAATGATTCACTCAAACTATTGCTCTGATACCATCCTGTGAGACCCAAGATTTAAGGTCTCAAGTCTAGGCCCAGTAGCAATGCAATATCAATCAGGAAACTAAGATAAAATTAACAGTTACGGAAATAAAGTTAATTACAAACAGAGACAGAATTTAAGTAATAGGGTACCGACTTCTAAACTATTTCATCAAAGCACAAATGTAAACTAGCCCCGAACCCCAAAGCTCTATTATCAGCCAAGTATCAAGGTGTTGAAACAGGTTCTGAAGCACTTCAAGCTCTTTCAAGTCCTGACCTATGAACTAAGTCCAGCCAATCCTTTGCCCTTACCTGAAAAATAATGCAACAACGGGGTAAGCTTAATTGCTTAGTGAGAATGTAGAATTTCACATTTAACATGCAATTATGAACGCGGAAGCACATGCACTGCACTCGGCTCATGCACGGCTCAACTCTATATGCACTGCACTAGGCTCATGCACAGCTCAATCTCGAAGGGACATTGGCCAATTAATGCTCTTTTGATGCGCGACTTTGCTCAGCTCCCAGTTATAAAACTGTTGTTGCTCTTGAGACTTTTAGACAAATTCATAAGGAATGCTCGGATGATGATAAATCCATACACACGCATCATTAGTGGGGATCAGCCACGTACTGGGCTAGCTACCAGTAAAAGCTCTATATGGATATCATCGGAATGCTCAGCTCTAGCTACCCTCTGTGCTTTCATTACGTAAATCAGCACATCATAAGCCTAACATTAACCCAACACTGAGCAATAGTGGTGGTGTTAAGCTTAACAATCAAATGACTCGTCAAAGAATCGAATCTAGAAGAAGAAATACTCAGCTCTACAAATCATAGTAAATATACTATGACAATATATCAATAAGCTCAAGATCAGAATGCCAAATAAATCAATATAAAGCAACAAAAGTCTCAATTCACATAATATGCAGTTAAAGTGAAATCTACAACTCACAGTTACTGGTTATTTGCACTTTCTGGCTCTGTTGCTCACAATCTGTAGTGGATTAGAACCACTATCTGACTTATGTCAGACTTTCAGATGCTCGCCATTTTTCTTGTTGCTCAATCTGTTTATCATTTATGATATTTATTAGTCTTTGAATCATCTGAATATTATATTCAGTATTCATTCGTTTAATAATGCTCAAGATTCGTTCATTTATCTCAAAATCTCATATCTTGATCATATGATCATTAATCTCATTAGAATCTTTCTTTCATTTGTATTCTTTGTAAATAATATTCTCAATAGTTCAATATATATATATATATATATATATATATATATATATATATATATATATATATATATATATATATATATATATATATATATATATATATATATATATATAATTAATCATCAAGCTAATTATTTTATCATTTTATGTATTGTTCTTGTGATTTATTCAAAATATACTAATTTAGGAAGTAGGTTTCGACTTTAGATATTAAATTCGAATCATATACTAAACTTGAAGCCATTAAAATCGAATATAGGATCAAATTCGAAGCTTCAATTGCTAAATTTGAAATATATATATTTTCATTTTGAAAAAGTCAAAATCTAAGCTAAGTTTCTAGAAGGTTTATGACTAAATTCGAATATCTATTCTAATTTGATGCTAAATTCGAAGGAAAGGAGATATATTCGAATTCATGACATTCATTATGGGATAAAGTCGAATTCTTATAATAAATTCGAAGGCATTCTTCGACTTTGATGGATAAATTCGAATATGTTACAATTCCCAAGCTAAATTCGAAGCTTATTCGAATTTGATGAATAAATTCGAGACCTTGATCGATTTTAATGACAAAACTCATATACATGGTTCGATTTTAGCTATTTTCGAGTTTGTTCTTTGATATTTCGAATTTGTTCATTATCTACAACTTTAAATCTTACATTTTCAAGTCTAAAATCATATATGTACTTAAATATTAAGTCTAGATTTGATTATATTGAACATATTCTAGTTAAAAATCAAGTTAGTATAGCTTTAAACTCATGAAAATACAAATTTCGAATTTATATCTTCAAAACCGGAAATATAAAAGCTTAAAAGATAAATTCTTACCTCCAAATTCGTATGTAATCCTACATGCAATGGTGAAATATTGTAGTACGCTTCGAGATCTTCCCGATGATGCATAAATCTTGATAATCAGACGGTCGGTTTAGAAGAAATCTTAGAGAGAGAGTAGAGAGAGAAAATGTAGAGAGAGAGTAAAAATCTGATTTTATGACCTAAATTCCGTTTATATACTTCAACTAGTTATGTTTGCTACTTAACCCACTATTACTTTCGTATCTTATATATCTTTTATTTAATTATCTTAATAATTTATATAAATCATAATTCATAATTTAAATATTTATATAATTTAATTAAATATTTCAAAAAAAACTTAACTAAATTATAATTCAAATAATGTAATAATATTACATTATTGGTTTGATAATCAAATAATTAATTGGGCAAAAGTTGGGTTGTTACATTTTAATATATATAAAATATAATATATAAAAAATACAAATACAAATTTTATTTTTTAAACAAAAGTATATAAGATCATATTATTATTTATTATGACCTATTAATTTTGAATATTTCTAAAATATTTTTTAAACTTTTATTATATTATCTTATAATTAATAAGTTAGTAGATTATTAGATTTTGTTTGATTTGATTTGAATTTAAAAGTGTATTATATTATATTTGGATAGATTTAATTAATAAGTTAATAGAGTATTAGATTTTGTTTGATTTGATTTGATTTGAATTTAAAAGTGGATTATATTAGATATGAATAGATTTGATTTAAATTTCTTTATTATTTTTAAAATCTATAGATGCCACGTGTCGACTCATGGTGACGACACGTGGCTTCACCAGAAATGAGTATAGTTACTCTTTTAATAGTATAGATAGATATCGTTTGGATAATTTATCTATTGTTTAATATTAGCATCTAATTATTATAAATTTATAATTGTAATTTAAATTTATATGTATTTTTTAAATAGTATTATATATATATATATATATATATATATCTCCCATGTAATACATGGGCAAATAACTAGTATCTTCTAAAACAAAAGAAAACTTGCGTGTTTGGATAGTAACGTAATAGTTTCGTGGTACTAAAAAATTGATGATAATTTCCATTCCTAATTTACCAATACACTAAATTAATTATATTTAATTCAACGACACACTTAGTGACTTGAATGTAAACGTTGCAAATTCAGCGACATACATAGTGTCTTATAAATGAATGTCACAAAAGTAGTGACACACATAGTGTCTTGTATATAAATGTCACAAATTAGCAACACACTTTGTGACCTATACGCATGTGTCACAAATTCAGCGACACACATAGTGTCTTATATATAAATGTCCCAAAATCAGTGACGTGTATAGAGACTTTTGTGTGTGTGTCACAAAATTATCGACATGTATAGTGACTTGTACATGGATGTCGCTAAAAATAGTGACACACATAGTGATAATGGTGACTTGTTCGTCACAAAAACCATCACTATTGATGTAACTAAATTGTGACATGCAAACATATGTCACTAAATTTGTCGCTGAATGACATTTTTCTTGTAGTGATCATTTATTAAATAAGTTCATATTATATTATTATATTCCTTTATGAGAATTTAAAAGTGCAAATGAAAGCTTAAATGAAAAGTCACACATGTCCATAAAAAAAGGACATAAAAGCTTATGAGTTATAAAAAACATGTTAATTAAAGCCTTAAAGCTAATATTTTTGCAATGATAAATTGTTGGGAATAAATAATAGAGATGAAACAATTATATTGTATATAATTGTAATTACTCAATAGTATAGGGGTTGGATTGTAAATACTCAAAGCTTGAGTATTAAGTATAAAAAGAGGTATCTGTGTACTGTTGATATAGGGATGGAATCTCAGATTACACACACGGTTAGAACAGTAGAGAGAGAAGAAGATTGTTGTCCAAGATAGCCAAGAACTCAATGTAATATTTCTCTCTTTAATCATTCAATAGATTGTGTTTGATTGATAATTGTTCATATGAAATGTTTAATGTTGATATGAATTGCATGAAATATGAATTCACAATTGGTATCAGAGCCTAATATGGCTGAATATGAGTGAATTTTGAATCTGAAATAAATTTTTTTAAGAACACTGTTATATTCATTTTTTTTGAAAATCCGAAAATCAATTGAGGATTTTGATTTTGTGGATGAAATGATCTGAATTTTGGATCGAAGGTGTGAAATTTAAAGGCGAATCTGACGATATAAACATCAAATATTATCTCAAAACAAACAGAATTTAATTGAGAAATTTCAGATTTTTTGAAAAAGTGTGTGTTCTTGAGGTTTTTGGTCGATTTTTGGTTTTTAATCAAGAATTAGCCAAAATGATTTCACAAAAGTTGTTTCTGCTATTAAAACGAACCTTCGAAATCAATTTGAGGTCAATTCATGGATTTTTGTTGAAAAAGTTTGAATCTGATCTTGTTTTTGTTGAAAAATGATAAAACTCGGGCATAACTAAATTCATAGTGTCATTCGAGTTTTATAAAGAAGGCATTCGAGTTTTATGAAAGCTTTATTCGAGTTTTATTAAAGCTTTATTCGAGTTTTATGAAAGCTTTATTCGAGTTTTATTAAAGCTTTATTCGAGTTTTATGATAGCTTTATTCGAGTTTTATGAAGCTTTGACCGAGTTTTATCAATGCTTTGACCGAGTTTCATCCATTGTTATTCGAGTTTCATACTTCTTTGACCGAGTTTTATCCATTGTTATTCGAGTTTCATACTTCATTGACCGAGTTTCATGAAGCTTTGATTGAGTTTAACTTCTTTGTAATTCGAATTGATTTCTATTTCATTCGAGAAAGTTCAAGGGTTATTCGAGTTGAATCCTTTCTCATTCGAGTTTCACACTCAATCATTTGAGTTTTATACTTCTTCATTCGAGTTTGGTGATTCTTTTTTCGAGTTTGATACTTCATCATTCGAGTTTGATCATTACATATTCGAGTTGAGTCCTTATTCATTCGAGTTTCATCATACTCTTGACTATTTGACCTTTGCTGCTTAAATTGACCATAACTTTTGACTGGAACATCGTTAGAAGGCCTATCATACGTCAAATCGAAGCTTGAAAAGAGATCTACATTTCTAGAACGGGCGTAGCCGGTTTGGTAAATTTTCGAGGCCCAATTCTACTCCAGAAAAAAGTTACGGGCAATTTTATGCAGAAAATCTGAAATTTCAACGCCAAAAAGTCATTTCAGAGCTGATTTTTCACTAGTTAACATTAACTGAAATAGCTTTTCAAAGGGCTATCAGAATTCACTCAGTTTCTCCATAAAAGATCTTGGAAGATTCAATTTTTCTGCAATTCATAATGATGTTTGAACAATTTTCAAAGTCTGAGCTGATTGTCAAACTTACTGAATCTGAAAAGATTCGTAAGAACAATTACGACATTCTCATTCAGTTAAATACTGATAAACATTTGGCGTTACGTGACGTACAAATATTGAATGAAGAAATTCAAAGCTTAAAAGAAAAACAAAACTCTGAGAGTTGTGCTCATCAATTGAAAATATCTGAATTACTTAAAGAACTTGATGAGCTGAAACAAGAAAATTTTCAGAATGCAACTCAACTGAAATATCTTTTGCCTGAAAGATCTGATCTTTACAAGAAAGTTCAGGATCTTGAAGATACACTTTGTAAGACAAAACCAACTGATCAGAATTGTATTTTAAACAAAAATGAAGAAATTTTTGCTCTTCAACAAGAGTTGTCTTTAACTAAAGATTTGATTGAGAAGGAAAGACATGAGTTCTTACTTAAAGAACAAGATTTTAAATCAAAATCTGAATTGTTTGAAGATGAAAGACAAATGTTCTTAATCAAAGAACAATCTTTTAAATCTGATTACCAATCATTTGATCATGACAGAAATTCAAATTTAGTCATTATCAAAAGTTTGGAAGATCAGATACTTCATCTTACAAAACAATTACATGTGTTTACTTCATCAACTGAGTCAAAGGTTAAGACCCCTTCTTCAGTGTGTTTAAAATCCAATGTTAATCACTCTGGTTTGTCTTCTGAAAGTGAAGTGAATCTAACTAACTCTGCTAAGTTTGATTCTTCTTCAGATCTTAAACTTAAGTATCTGTTAAAGATACACAGCGGCAAAGATAAAATTGTTGAACAACTTCCGGTCAAGATTTACACCGGTGAATCTTCGAAGTCAAATTTTCTTAAAGTTTCTGAAAATACTGGTCATTCTAATCAGAAAACATTTTCACAGAAAAATACCAAGTATTATCAGAAACAGGCAAGAACCGGACAGTTTTTCAAAAAGAAGAGTTCGCAAAAGTCTGATCATTCAAATTCAAGTTTCTTTAGAAATTCAGATATTCAATTTTCTCATACTCAAAGAAATTTGTTTTCTGCTTTTGAAAGAGAAGCTGATAGTTATAACTTGCAATGGGTACCTAAACCCAAGTACAAGTGGGTACCAAAACCTGTTTTGAAATGGGTACCCAAGAGCGCTAACAAGTCTGGATCCAAATCTGTTTGGATACCAAAGACATCTTAAATTTTGCAGGTTATAGGTTTCTTATCATTTCAGATAAGGACCCGTTCTTCATTTCAACAGGCTCTTGATTAATTCAGATCAAAACCCGTGCTTCAACTCCATATGGTTTTTAGTTAATCTAGACTAAAACCCGTTCTTCAGTTCAATCATTTGGTTTCTAGTTCAATTCAGACTAGAACCCGGACTTCAATGAACCAGAGACAATGGTTTTCAGTTACTTCAGACTGAAACCCAAGCTTATGCGACAAATGGCTTCTAATCACTTCAGATTAGAACCCGATTCTGAAAGACGAATCTTTCTGGAATTCCTGCCCTGCATTCAACTCTGATGCTGAATTGACAAATAGGGAGTTTTATTTTTATAATTTTTTGCTCTTTGTTTCATTTCTATGAGTTGACTAACTGTGTCTGCTTATTTCCAGGGGGAGTTTCAGACGCACTTTGACGATGACATTTTTCAAAACTATGTGTGATTTTTCACGAAAATATTTGACACACACATAAAAAGAGTTTTTGAGCTGAAAGAATTTTTTTTATGAATCTCTGAATCTATCATTGAGATTAATTGATCTAATCTCTTTGATTTTCATAATCTCATTTCTTCTGAGATTCTTTTTGTTAGAACTCTTCCAATTTATACTGGATTCTCCTGTTATCTCCCATGTGCTAATTCTTTCAAGAAAATCTTATTCTTTTCATATCATATATCAGATTTTCCATTTCATTCTGATATCTCCCAAAATTATCTGCATATCATCTCCAATACCATATAAGTTGGATTTCATCATATCTCATGACCTTTCAAAGCTGAAAATTTTTCTGCTGACTCCGATTATGCACCAATCTGAGTGATAGGCATAAATATCGCTTCTATGGTCTAACCAGAACCGGAAGACCTACCCAAGAAGCAAACCATCTATAGTTTGTGTGGGTGAGGGTTCTTTAGGTTTATTAGTTGAGAAGTGTCAGTTATCACGGGATACTGACAGGGTCGAGCAGAGGTAAAATGTAAATGAGAGGGATATTAAAAGGCGATGGTGGTGCATCAGATCATGCTTTTCGTATAAAGCTGACTGAATTTAATTCTGAAAAGTGAGCCGGAGGGAGCTAGGTTGAAAAATGCTGAGAGCTGAGAGTTGAGAAAGGATTTGAAGAAAAGATAATCCTATCCTACACTGTGTCTGCTGGGTAATCCACATAATCTATCAAGCCCTAGGTGACTTGATATTGAAAAAGACGTCATGGACCCAGTGACACATGCACTTAACCCCACCAACTACTCAGTTATCTCTCAAAAGATTTCTGTTTCAATAATCACGGAGATATAAAACATTTCTATCGATATATCATTTGGATATTATTGATATTGAAACAAGGAAGACAGTTGCTCCGGTCTCCAATTTCATTTGATGCACATTGTGTCTAGAGCTAATTATATACACTTTTAGGACACATCGAGTCTATCAGTCTGCGTGACTATAAACTGCTAGTCCAAAGTGACTAAGCCGGAACAAATAAGAGTGATTCTTTCATGATAAAGGATTTCACGATGACTATTGGGAAATCCTACCAGTGTTAACATCACGCCAGCGCTGAAAGTAGGTCACATAGATTTTGTCTATTGTGCAAACAGGAATCCTATGTGGACCTGGACTTGTTTTCTCACAAAATGAATGTGTTTCATTTTCCCCAAAGTTGTAAAGCTTTGTTTTGTTCTAAAAAGATATAATATCAATTCGAGGGGGAGTGAACTTTTTGAGGGGGTGAGATAAATCTGTTTTGTATAGGGGGAGAGATGTCAGTTTAAGGGGGAGAAAATCAATTTGTAATAATTTCTGAGTTGTAATTGTTGTTGTATTTCTTCTACTGTAATTTCATTGAATTAATGTTTCTGAAGTTTTTGCATGATGTTCATAATTTTTTATGATCATCATGAGGGGGAGAAAAGCTGAATTTCAGAAACAACTGTTGAGTAGTTTGAAATCAACTGAAGACAATTGCTACATCATCTCAAGACAATTGATCAAGGGAGAGAATTAAAAAGCTATTCAGGATTCAAGGGGGAGTGTACTTACAAGAAAATACAAGAAAAGAGAAGATCAGAGAAGAAGATATGTGAAGATCAGAGAGAGTCAAATAAAGAAAAGAAGAAGATTCAGAGATCAGAGAAAAGAAGAATATTCACGAAAAAGTCCCTGAAATGATCTTTTATCAGAAAATTGATTTCATCTCTAAGGGGGAGATTGTTAGGGACAATATTTGTAGAGCTGAAATGAATATTACTTTAATAATTGTGTTCATCTCTAAGGGGGAGAATGTTGGGAATAAATAATAGAGATGAAACAATTATATTGTATATAATTGTAATTACTCAATAGTATAGGGGTTGGATTGTAAATACTCAAAGCTTGAGTATTAAGTATAAAAAGAGGTATCTGTGTACTGTTGATATAGGGATGGAATCTCAGATTACACACACGGTTAGAACAGTAGAGAGAGAAGAAGATTGTTGTCCAAGATAGCCAAGAACTCAATGTAATATTTCTCTCTTTAATCATTCAATAGATTGTGTTTGATTGATAATTGTTCATATGAAATGTTTAATGTTGATATGAATTGCATGAAATATGAATTCACAATAATACTGGACAGATTCAAGATATAATTCAGAACAAAGTAATAAAGTTTAAAGTGATATAAGTGGGTTAGAGTTTGTAAAGTCATGTCCAGAAAGTCAAAGATTAAAGTGAAAAAATGAGATAACTCAGGTTGCGGAGTAATCCGCTTGAGAAAGCAAAGTCAACAGCGCAGATTAATTCAGTAAAAACTGTGAGTTATAGATATGCAGTTTTACATGCGTAATTCTGGTTGAGACATATTTTTGTTGATAGTTTATTTGACATTCATTTATGCTCAGCTGGATTGTGACCTGTGCTCACCATGGTTCGGTGATGCCCTGTGGATCATGATAGCTATTTGATATATCATCCTACACACATTATAGTTACAGTTCATTTAAGTTATTATTACAAGTTGATATTGCTATCATGACTTTGCTTATTATGCTTTTCATCATTGCTCGTATCTTTGATGTGTTGTTTTCAGCTTAGCATATTTAGCATTGTCGGTCTATTGTTCTAGACCTTGCTATGTCACCAGTTCTATTAAACTTGGTATTGATTACTCCGATGCTCCCCCCACGTAGTCTACTGGTAGCTAGAGCAGTATTGAGTGGATAGCTTCCACTAAAGCGTGAGCGTGGCCTGGTGTAACACCATAACTCTAATTAATAATAAAATAATAATGCTCACTATTTCTAATGAAATTTTGGCATGACCCATTTGTAATATTAATAAACCAACATGTATTTTCAGATTCAAAAATAAACTACAAAATAAGATTTCCAATTCATCAAACTTCAATGTACAATACCCATACATATGTCAGATATTTAAGCGCTATACGCCATGGATTTAATATCGTAATACATGACCTAAACTCTGATCATACGAACCAAAATACATGGTTTAATACAACCTATTTTAAACATTGACGACCACAATACATTTTTATTAATAGAATTAAGTACATCAACCTTCATCAAGCTTAGATAGAAAAAAGTCATGATGAAATATAACACAAAGGTGATCTACTCCCTCCCCAAAATGTAGAACATAAGTAAATGTACAAAAAGTCTATCATGCTCACGAACTCCTACTTCAAGCATTACTAGAATCTATCTTCTCCTTTCCCTTTCCATCAATACGTGAAAAGTTTCAGTCAACAAAATGGTTAAACAATAATGCTTAGTGAGTGACTAGATCAATAATGTACCACATTCAATGGCTAATCAGTTATTGAACCTGCAAGACGTAAGTATTCATAATAAAGCATTATTATATAAGAGATATCAAGGAGATGAGACATATCAAGATGGAGACTCTTGATATTGTCACGACAACACTACACATTATGAGTACATCCAGGGAGTGTGTAGTACCAAAAATCATCAGGGCCCGCAGTACCCGGCATCGTACTCCTGCCAATAATGAAGTACGACATCATACTCCGATATCATCGGTAGTATGGCTATAATGTACATCACACAAAGTAATGTACTATGTAATAAACATGTACATGTTAAAATTAACCACATAAATCAATTAAGGTAAAGGAATAAGCATAAGCATCATAGATAGATAAGATAAGGCATAAGCATGATAATGAGAAACGAGAAAGTAACATTATGTATGTGGTACACATATATCACTAGTACTCTCAATCAATGCATAAAGGATCCCATCAATAACATGCCAACTCAATATATAGGAATAGAGTTAGTATAAGCCTCGCCACGAGCTCCAAGAGTCGCTAAAATTAGCTACAAGACACCTAGACACAACACATGAACACCAAGCATGTTAAAAGCCAAGAACCACTCTTAAACTAAGCTTACATTTACTTTAATGAACTTATAAATATGGTTCAAAATTCATTATTATAAGTTAGAATATCGCTTAACTATCGTGTAAAGTCTAAAGTGATCAGTTATCATGTTTTAGTATGTGATTGGTGATTCTAAGGCTTAACAAACCCAACTCAACATTTGTGTGGCATAACCACACAATTTTGGTTCCTCAAGAAAGTTCACACATCATTTGAAAGCCTTACAAGTTCCTTAATCCTAATCCTAATTTGACTTTACTATACCTTAAACCCTTAATTTAGAAGCACAATACATGTATAAGACCCAAGCCAAGTCGACCGAAGCTCAAAACGACTTCCCCATTCCAAAAGGTTAGTCACACCATGACTAGAAGGGGGGTCATGGCGTGACCAGGCCTGCACAGGACGTTTTTCTTGGTTGCACACCCCATTACTTGCCAAAACTCAATTTTTGCAACTTGTTCAACTTAAACCCTTTTACATTGACTTCAAATACACTATCTAAACATTTTTACAACTATTTTAACATCAATGAATCCTTCATTTGATTCTTATAAGCTCTAGGTTAAATACCCAAAAATCCCCCTTTTTGAGTTCTTGATTCATCTCATCAACATAACAATGAAATACTTCAATAATTAGGCTAGAGTTTTATTAATGCTTATCAACAAGAGTCTTCCTTATTCAATGATCAATGTTTCATCCTTTTTCTATGATTTCCATAAACCTAAACTTCCATTGATGAGTTAAAACAATGAATGAAAAAGATGACAAAAATGGAGATGAAGATGAAATTGAAGATTCTCACCTCTAAGAATCCTTTCCTCCTCTAAACTTCTGATTTTTTTTTGATGGAGTTCTTCCTTGTTTGCAAATGAGTTCCAAAAATCATGGGAAAGAGAGAGCAAGAAAGCGTATTTATAGATATGGTCATTCCTTCTAGACCAATCTGGAGAAGTCTCCACTAAAACTCAGATTTTAGTTTCCAACTTTGCACTTAAGCCCCTTCATCTTTTCCATTCTATTAATTGACCACCAAAGCTTGAATTCTTATATATATATATATATATATATATATATATATATATATATATATATATATATATATATATATATATATATATATATATATATATATATATATATATATATATATATCACCCATCTTAAATTATAAATCCCATTGTCAATTACTGAAAGCATACAGTACTAGTAGTTCGTAGGGTACAAGCCTCCAAAGCACGCTTATTATTTATATAGTTACTTCAAAACCTTTGTAAAATTTATCCACCTCATAAGATATTAAGTATTTCAATATTAAATTTGGAATTTAAATAATATAAAATGGTACATAAATGACGGATGTTATAATTCCTCCCCCGTTGAAAAGATTCCGCCCACGGAATCACTTCGAGGTAAACAGCTCCGGATATCTAGCCATCATTTCGGCCTTTGTCTCCCATGTAAGATGTGCACCACGGTGATGCTTCCATTTGACAAGAACCATCTCAATCTCTTTGTTTCGGAGCTTCTTAATTTTCTCACCTTAAATTGACTCGGGCTCCTCCACATATCTCAGCTTATTGTCAATTTGGACATCAGTCATTGGCACAACCGAATCTGGTTCAACAAGGCATTTTCGTAGATAACCAACGTGAAAGACATTATGAATCCCGCTAACTCTTCAGGCAATTCCAAATGGTAGGCTTGTGATCCAATTCTTTCAAGGATCTTCAAAGGTCCAATGTATCGAGGTTTTAGTTTCCCAGCCTTCCAAAACGAAGTACTCCTTTCCATGGGGAAACTTTCAACATCACATAATCATCAAATTTACTGAATAAACTTTCTGCTGATCTTGAGCTGCTTTGAGTCGGTCTCGGATTAACTTGATCTTATCGTGAGTTAACTGAAGAATCTCGGGTCCGGACAATGGCTTCTCACCTGCTTCTTGCCAACAAGTCGGAGTCAAACACTTCCGACCATAAAAGGCTTCAAAAGGAGGCATCCCAATTAATGAATGGTAACTGTTATTATAAGTAAACTCAACCAAGGGTAGGTGAGTATCCCAACAACCACCAGAATCAATAATACATGCTCGTAAAAGGTCTTCAAGAGTCTGAATGGTGCACTCACTTTGGCCATCAGTTTGCGGGTGATACGCTGTACTCATTTTGATTCAAGTACCTAAAGCTTGCTGAAAACTATCCCAGAAACGAGAAGTAAAACCAGAATCACGATTCGATACAATTGACTTAGGAATACCGTGACGTGAAATGATCTCGTTGATGTAGATTAGAGCTAACCGCTCTAGAGAATAAGGCCTTGTTTGTTTACCTCTTATGGAATCATTAAGAGGTCATTTTATCTTTGAATGACTTCTTAATGATTCCGTTAAGAGGTAAATAAACAACCCCTAAGTCTCTCGAATGGGAATGAAGTGAGCTGTCTTTGTGAGGCGATCAACAATTACCTAGATACTGTCATGCTGGCGCAAGGTCCTTGGCAACTTAGTAACAAAGTCCATAGTGATATGATACCACTTCCATTCCGGGATCGGAAGTGGCTGCATACTACCATAGGGCTTCTGGTGTTCAGCTTTGACTTGCAGTCACACCAGACATTTCTCCACATAACTCCCCACATCATGCTTCAGTCCTGGCCACCAATACTCTGCTTTCATATCTCGGTACATCTTAATACTTCTAGGATGATATGAATATATGGAATTGTGCGCTTCTTGTAATAGAATCTCATGGAGTCCGTCTAACTTTGGAATCCATATTCGCTCCTTATAGGTAGGTCTTTAGCCCAAGAGAGTTATCGGTTAACAAGGAAACTTGCCTGACCAGGCGTTCGGTTTTGTGATTCTCAGCTTGGAGTGCTTCACCTTTCCATCTCCATATATCATCAATGATTAACGGTCTGACCGATACGTAATTAAGCACATAGTGAAGAGCTTCTTTTCGATCTCTGTACATCTTTCTACTAAGGGTATCAGCCACTACATTGGCTTTACTTGGGGGGTAAAGAATTTTACAGTCAAAATCCTTAATCAACTCCATTGCTCGCTGCTGTCTCATGTTAAGATTCGGTTGATCAAAGATATAATTTAAACTTTTGTGGTCGTTATAGAATTTACAACGAGTGCCATACAGATAATGCCGCCCCAACTTCAAAGTAAAAACAATTGCTGCCAACTCCAAGTCATGTACATGATACTTCTTCTCATAATCTTTCAGTTGTCGCAAAACATATGCGATAACTTTCCCTCCACTTTCAGAAATGACATGCCCTAGAAACTGTACTTTTCGCAACCAAAAGTCACATTTGGAGAAATTGGCATACAACCGTTCTCTTCGAAGAGTCTCCAACATTTCACGCAAATGCGTAGCATGCTTGGCTTCTGACTTTGACTAGATCAAGATATCATCTATAAACACGATGACCGACTTATCCAACATGGGTCGGCACACCCGGATCATCAGATCTGTAAACGCGCCCGGTGCGTTAGTAAGTCCGAACGACATTACAAGAAATTCGTAATGTCCGTACCTGGTCTGAAATGCTGTCTTCGGCACTTCTTGTTCTCCTACTTTTAATTGATGATAGCCTGATCTCAAATCTATCTTGGAGAAGTAGGAAGCGCCTTGCAATTGATCAAAAAGATCATCTATACACGGCAGAGGATACTTGTTTCGGATAGTCACCTTGTTGAGCTCTCGGTAATCGATACACATCCGTAAAGATCCATCTTTCTTTTTGACAAATAGAACCGGTTTTCCCCACGGTGAAGAGCTCGGCCTAATAAAACCTTTGTCAAGTAATTCTTGCAGCTAAGTCCACATCTCCTTCATCTCTGATGGAGCTAGTCGATAGGGAGCACGAGATATGGGAGCCGCTCTAGGAACCAAATCAATTCCAAATTCAACTTACCGATCTGGGGGAAGACCTGAAAATTCGTCTGGAAACATATCGGGGTACTCTCGCACTACTGGCACTTCAGATGATTACGCCTGCTCATTCTTTGTGTCCACCACGACCATTAAATAACTAGGGCATCCCTTGCTAAGGCAACGCCAGGCCTTCACCATCGATATCACATTTACACCTCCATGGCGCCTTTCACCGTATACGAACACCTTTTCACCTTCCGGAGACATCAATTGTACTATTCTTTTATTACACAGAATAGTTGCTCCATGAGAAGCTAGCCAATCCATCCCGAGAATCACATCAAATTCTTTCATTTCCATGGGAAGTAAATCAACTAAGAAACTCATGATGGTCTAACTTAAGTAAACAATCATGATAAACAGTAGTAACATTTATGGAATTCCCATCGGCTATTTCAACATCAAAAGGAACAGATAGCATAGAAGGCATGGTAGTAATCTTGCTAGCAAAAGACTCAGAGATAAATGACAAACTAGCACCGGAATCGAAAGAACTTTAGCAGGAAAAGAATTAAGTAAGAAAGTACCCATCACTACGTCTGGCACATCCTTCACTTCGTGGACAGTCAATTGGAAAGCTCGAGCCTTTGCTCGCGGTGGGTCATCCCTCTTTGATTGGGATGAGACACCCCCGACATTGGGCTTCGAAACTGACCCCTTTCTTTCATCAGGTTTAGGATTCTTGCAGAGCTTTGATAAGTGGCCCGTGAGACCGCATCGAAAACATGGATCATTCCTGTTTAGGCAGCTTGGACGAAGATGTCCAACTTCCTCGCAACAGTGACAGGTAGGACCCGCTAAATTACAAGGTCGTGAATGCATTTTTCCACAAGCAGAACATGGCCTTTGCGATTCAATAAATGAAGATCTGACTTGCGATCTTGATTGAGACTGATTTTGTGGCTTGGATTGAGATTAGGCAGGAATACGGAACTTGAGCGAATTCTGAGATGAACGAGTAAAATTCTGAGAAGTTTCATTCTTTGCTTTCTTAGGGGGTGACAGATCAGGGTCAACACGAGACACTTCATACTCCCAAAGTAATGCAAACTCTACCACTTTATCGAATTAGGGTACATCTCGATTCTTCACAAACTCTCGGATATCCTTATGAAGGCCCTCGACAAAGTAATACGCCTTTTTCTTTTCATCGGAAATCAACTCCCTTGCAAACTGGGATTTAGCATTATACTCCCTAACATACTCATCCACACTACATCATCCTTGGTGCAAATTGATAAATACTCTCTTAAGCTTTTGTATGGACACCTCGGGGCAAAACCGCTTGTTAAATTGAGTTTTCAATTGTTCCCAAGTCATGGTCTCTACCAGATCAAATCCAATCGTGTCGGTAATATCATCCCACCACACCAATGTTGTGCCCTTCAATAAACTAGAGCCATACTTTACTTTGTTCTCATCATTCACCTTAGTAACCCAAAACAATCTTTCATCATCCTTTAACCAGTCATGAGCTTTCTCCGGGACAATGCTTCCATGAAATTCAGGTGGTCTGCATCCCATGAAATCCTTGTGTAAATAACCTTTCTTGCTTGACTTAGAGGGTGATTCATGCTTAGACCTCTTCTTTCCTTTCTCCTGATCATTACCTCATTCCTTTTCCATGTTATTACTAAGGGTGGCTTGAATGATATCCATGTGACTAGCCATCATAGCTTCTTGACGGAGAGTATGCTCCTCTAACATCTCTTGACACAGGCAGAGAGAGAGGTAGAGACAGAGGCAGGGACGAGAGATCCAGGGGGCCGGGCCAGAGAGATAGCAGGGCTGCCAGTTAGAGCATTGTTAGACAGGGGTCCGGGCAGCGCGGAGTAGAGTTGAGAGTTCCTCGGGAGAGCGGGATTGCCAGATTTGCCATCGTAGACATGTCGGGCCATGTGCGATTGATCAGTTCCGGTGATTTAGATGCGGCCAGTTTGGCCATACGGCAACGTCTTGCACTGCCAGCGAGGCATTGTGCTTCCGATGTGTGAAAGCTGGCCATAGGATGAGGGATTTCCCAGAGTCGGCACCAGCAGTTCAAGGGGCGAGTACGAGTGGTGCCCGAGCAGAGCCTTCTTCCTTCACCACCTGTAGAGATGCGGTGCCGAGAGCCAGAGGGCAAGTGTTCCAGGCTACAACTGAGGAGGCCAGAGATGCTCCAGAAGTCGTGATAGGTATGTACATTCTGAACGACTTGCATGCACGAGTCTTATTTGATTCTGGAGCAGATCGCTCATATGTGTCTGTGTCCTTCTGTGCTTATTTTACTGTCGTTCATTCCGTGTTATCTGTGCCATTGATTGTCGAGAGGGTAGATGAGAGTACTGCCATAGTGAGCCGTGTCTATCGAGAGTGTGTACTCGAGATTGACACTCACCGGTTCCTGATCGATTTATTGCCTATTGTGATCAGCAGCTTCGATGTGATCGTTGGTATGGACTGGATGACAGCCCGCCAGGCAGATATTCTATGTGCTAAGAAGATGATCAGGATACCCATTTCAGAGGCTGAGAGTGTGACAGTGTACGGGGAGAGGCGAAAGGGCGAGATACGGATTGTCTCGATGGATAGAGCTCAGAGATATGTGACCAAATGTTATGAAACCTTCCTGGCCAATGTGATTGACGCCCAAAAAGAGAAGTGGAAGGTAGGAGATGTACCAGTGGTGAGAGACTACCCTAAGGTATTCCCAGATGAGTAACCTGGGTTACCGCCAGATCTCCAGGTAGAGTTCTGGATCGACCATATCCATGGAGCGGTGCCGATTGCTAAGACGCCTTATAGACTGGAACCTACTGAGATGCGAGAGATGATGACTCAGTTACAGGAGTTGCCGGATCGTGGATTTATCCATCCGAGATCATCATCGTGAGGAGCACCGATGTTATTTGTGAAGAAGAAAGACGGTACCATGCGAATGTGTATCGATTACCGAAAGTTGAATAAAGTGACGGTGAAGAACAGATATCCACCTCCGTGTATTGATGATTTATTTGACCAGCTACAGAGATCTAGCTTCTTTTCGAAGATTGATTTACGATCTGGATATCATCAGCTGAAGGTCCAAGAAGAGGATGTGCCCAAGACAGCCTTCAGAATGCGCTATGGACACTACGAATTCCTAGTCATGTCGTTCGGACTGACAAACGCACTCGCAGCCTTTATAGATTTAATGAATAGGGGGTGTAGAGTTATGTTGGATCATTTTGTGATCGTGTTGATAGACGATATACTGATATATTCGAGGAGCGCTGAGGAGCACGAGCAACACTTGAGGGAGGTTCTGAGTGTGCTGCAGAGAGAGAGAGACTCTATGCGAAATTTTCAAAGTGCAAGTTTAGGCTCTGAGAGGTGCAGTTCTTGGGCCATGTTGTGACCAGCGAAGGCATTAAAGTGGATCCCGCGAAGATCGATGCTGTAATGTTCTGGGAGAAGCCTAGGACTGTGTCAAAGACTCGTAGTTTTCTAGGGTTATCAAGCTACTACAGACGGTTCATTCAGAATTTTTCGCAGATAGTCATGCCTTTAACGAGACTGACATGGCAGGGCGTACCATTTGAGTGGAATGAAGAGCAGGAGACTGCTTTTGCTGAGTTAAGAGCCCGATTGTGTCAGGTGCCAGTGTTAGCTTTGCCCAAGGGTACGAATGATTTGGCAGTGTATTTTGATGCATCGGGAACATGACTTGGTTCTGTGATGATGCAGCAGGGCAAAGTGATTGCCTAATCCTCGCGACAGTTAAAGAGGTATGCAGAGAATCATACGGTGCATGATCTTGAGTTGGATGACATCATCTTTGCCTTAAAGATATGACGACATTACTTATATGGATCCCAGTTTGTTGTGTACACTGATCACAAGAGCCTCCAATATTTGTTCACTCAGAAGGATTTAAATATGCGACATCGACGCATCCTAGAGCTCCTAACAGAATTTGACTGTGAGAGACAATATCATCCTGGGAAGGCGAACATTGTAGTTGACGCCTTGAGCCGGAAGGCGTGTGTTCAGACGATTACTTCCCGTGCTATGAGGCTCAAGATCACATCTACCCTGATCGATAGTATGAGACTGGCACAACAAGATAGTCTGCGAGATCACATCTACCCTAATCCACCAAAATGCATCGGGATCTTAGAGAGTTCTACTGGTGGCCGGGTATGAAGAGAGACATGGGCAGATACGTTTAGCAATGTATGACGTGTCTGAGAGTCAAGAGTGAGCACCAGATGTCGCACGGCCGTCTACAGCCACTAGATATCCCCGAGTGAAAGTGGTACCACATCACAATGGATTTCATCGTCAGGCTTCCTCGTACATTTCGTGGGAACAACATAATCTGTGTTATAGTTGACCGGCTGACAAAGAGTGCACACTTTCTTGCTATTCGGGGTACGATCACGATGGATCAGCTAGTGCGGCTATATATTGATGAGATAGTATTAAGGCATGGGATTCCAAAGTCAATTACTTCTGATCGCGATAACCGATTTACTTTCGCGGTTCTGGTAGAGCTTCCAGAGAGAGCTGGTACACGGGTTCAGCTGAGTACAACTTACAGGCCTTAGACCAATGGGCAGACTGAGCGCACAAATCAGACACTTGAGGATATGCTGCTAGCATGCGCCATTGACTTCAAGGGTAGCTGGGATGTGCATCTCCCATTAGTTGAGTTCGCATATAACAATAGCTACCACGCCACGATTAAGATGGCTCCATTTGAAGCGTTATATGGCCGTAAGTGTCTAACCCCAGTGTGTTGGGGCGAGGTCGGTGAGCGACCGATCAGTGGGCCCGAGCTACTTCAGGAAACGAGTGGCAAAGTAATTGTTATCCGAGAGCATATGCGAGTTGCACAGAGCCGTCAGAAGTGTTATGCTGACCGCCGTACTTCAGAGCTCGAGTTCAGTGTTGGTGATCAGGTGTTACTGAAAGTGTCTCCGTGGAAAGGTGTGATCCAATTTAGTCACGGGGTAAGATGAGTCCGAGATATATTGGGCCGTTTGAGATAGTAGCCTGGGTCAGGGATCATGCCTACCGATTGAGATTGCTGCCAGAGTTGGTCGGCGTGCACGATACATTCCACGTGACTCAACTGAGAAAGTGTTTAGTGAAAGAGGATCAGTATGTGCCCTTATCTGAGATATTAGTAGATGATCAGTTGAGATATGTTGAGCAGCCTGAGATTATCACCGATCGCAAAGTGAAGAAGTTGCGCAATAAATAGACATCATTGGTACTCGTTCAGTGGAAACACCATAAGGGAACCAGCGCGACTTGGGAGCCAGAGTCTGAAATGCGGAGCCGCTATCCTTATCTGTTCCAGAGTCAGAGTTAGATTCTGGGACGGAATCTTTGTAAGAGGGGAGGATTTGTAACACCCGACTCCCGAGCAGGTGGGTATAATTATCTCATTGACTATTTATAATATTGATTATTGCGTTGGTCCAATTATGTCAGGTATAGTGGATTATACGTGTCGGGACGGATATTATGTGGCTTTGGAAGATAATTTTAGTGGATTAATCATAATTTTGGATTCACAAGATTAAATTGGATTTAATGATATAAATAGTGGATTTTTGATAACGGGGCCGGGTATCGGTGTCGAACCCGCGATATAAACGGATACGTATATTATACGTCTTGCTTGCTTCGCTCCCTTCCTGTCCCAATTCTAATAAAGGTGTTATGTGTGTGTGATGTGCAATCTGGAGATCAGTATAACAGCAAATTGAAGCCATAATCTTTGATTAAAGTTGCTGAAAATCAGATTGGAAGCCTTCAAGTGTGTTCTTCATTAAACCAAGGTGAGAAATCTTGATTTGAAACTGATTTCGTGTGTCAATTGTTGTGATATGTTGAGAATTATTTGGTAAGCATAATAGAAGTGTTTCTATGGGATTTTGTGAGTTTTGGCCGCTGGAATCGAGTTTGGGGAGGTGAATCACCTCCTGGGCAGAACAGAGGCGAAGTAGGGGGACCTGAAACCCGTCGCGGTCGGGATGGGCTGAGCGTGGCCATGATGAGAGGCAGCGCGACCGCGACCCGGTTAGCTTGGGCCGAATTGGGTTTTAGGGCCTTGGAGCCTATTTGGGGTTACTTTTTGGGGCCAATTAGTTATATTAATGGTTATGGGATATGTGAGGCCTATCTGTTGAATTAAGATTAATTTGGGAAGATATCTGTGTGTGCATGGGTTTACTGTGACGGGTCTGAGACTGAGTTAGATCCGCAAGTTGGTGATAATTACGGAGTGATCCAGGTGAGTACCCGAGTTCTTTTCAAAAGGCCTACTTTTAGTTGAGTCATTATATGTGCATATATTGTCTGTGATGATATTGTGGGTACTGTGAGCTGCCCCTCAGGTATGAGCTTACCTTTCCTTATAGGTGAATATATAATACTGTATACGAGATCCATTATGTTGTGATCGTGATGAGTTATCGCCGGAGCTAAGTAGCTTTATTTAACCCTGTCTAGGGTCCTCATATATATATATATATATATATATATATATATATATATATGTATATCTGTGTGTGTGTGTGTGTGTGGTTATGTTATTGACAGGTCGCTCATTAGCTTATTGTTCCTGCTAGCCTCCACGGGCGTGGCTTGGCCACACGGGGAGGGGTTTCCCCAATTGAGATGACTATCTCATCATATATTGGATCTCAAGGTGCCTCTGGGCAGAGGCTAGGATGGCATGGGTTATGCCTGGTAGCGTAGCAATGCAGTGATTGCCATGTTTACATGTGTTATGTGATTATTGCAGAGTCTAACCCTTGTTTACTCACGAGCTGTGGGCTTACGTATTCGAGTCTACTGTGTTAATCTGAGGGACAGAAGATAGGAACCCCAGCTCCTGAGCGAAAGTAGGAGCTTGATCCTGTTGCTGAGAGTTCCGCATTCTGTTGACTGTATGTTTCTATTCTGTTGGAAACCTTTTGGGTAACTGTATCGGGGCAGTGTAACATCCCGGAATTGAGCCTGGTACGTGGATTTAATTTACTGGCTCGTTATTTTAATATTATTGCGTTGGTCCAGTTAAATTCCGTTTCGTGGATTTAACGTGTCGAGACCGAGTGATACGTGTCCCCGAGTTAATAATTAGCGGATTATTATTATTTATGAGATCGCGGATTTAATTGGGTTAATTTGATATTAATAGTGAAAAAGCGATATCGGGTTCGGGTTTGACGGGTTCGGACTTTCTAATTATAGAAAGCGTATATATGTGGATAATCTTGAGACGTTTCTTCCTTTTCTCCCCTTTCCAAAAACAGAAGGTGTACGTATGTGTATGTGTCTGATTTTGAAGGCCATAGAGAAGATCCCAAGCTTGAGTTTGATGATCATCTCCTTGACTTGAAGTTCTTGAAGATTTGAGGTAAGGTTTTGAGAATATGGGTGCTGAAATTCGTATATATATATGTTAGGCTAGTGGGTTTTGGTTTTTGAAGTCATGTAACTCGATCATGTATGTTTTATGAGCTGGTTATCTGCTGGAAATCGAGTATGGGGCTTTACTCCCCTGGATTCTGCCATTTTTGCGACCTGCACAGAGCTGATTTATCGTGAGCGCGGCCGCAATGGCCTCGGCGCGACCGCGATCGCGGCGCGACCGAGTTGCCTGAGCGCAGGCCCGCGATGCGGCGAGTTCTGTCGAGGGGTTTTCGGGCGTGGACTGTTCGTTCGGGGTGGTTCCGTGGGGTGTGTTTGGTTGTGTTAATCGTGTTTCGAGTTTTGTTATCCGTCGGTTGAGTTGTATTAATCTGTTGGGATCCGTGTTAATTACAGGTTCGAGTCAGCCGCGTTCCGACCAGCGATAAAGATTTGAGTTTTCATTGCTTTCGGGTATTGGTGAGTACTCGAGTTCTTTTACAAATCGCGCGTAGTCTTTTACGAGTCAGTTATGTGATGTGATATGTGTATATGAGACAGAGATACGGCGCAGGTATGAGTTTCTCTACCCTATACGTGCTATATGTGTTTGAATTGCAGGTATCCGCGATATGTGATCGCGCAGGCTGACTGTCCCTAACCAGTCACGAGATATGAGGCTGTATATATACGGCAGTGATATTGCCAGGTCGCTCCTGTGCCTATTGAGTAGCTAACCGCTGCTGTGTGCGGCCTGTTAGCTGGGGAACGTGGTCCCCTTTTGAGCAGAGATACGTGTTATGCATCGAGTTGCATATATGTGACGAGATATGTGTGTTGTGTATGTTTTATGTGCTTACCTGCAGAGTCTAACCCTCGCGTACTCACGAGCTGTCCAGCTTATGTTTTCGAGTCTTCTGTGTGTCAGGCAGTCATACCGTGGGGTCGCAGCCACAGCCGCAGCAGCCGAAGTAGAGATTGGGACAGTTAGAGTTGCGTGCGTTGACTGTCTTGTTGATATTAGTTTTGGAACTGTTGTATCTGATCTACTTATGTATGTTAACAGTAATCAGTTACGTTTATGTATCAGTGTCGGTTTATGAGACGATGTATGACTCTGTGTTAAAAGTTTTAATTAGCAGTGTTTTCCGCTAATCCTGTGACATGAGTAACTTGAGATACTTGCGTTATTGCCACCTGTGTATTGTATTGACGTGGCATTTGTGTGAGAATTGTGGGTGTTACAGCTTGGTATCAGAGCTTGTGGTTTCAGTACTGAGTATCAGTGGATGCTTGTGCTCTTACCGTGTTCAGATCTGTGGGATTCTTCCCTGAGACTGAGTTTAGCGGAATTAACTGACCTAGCTTATTGTATAACGCTGGGTGATCGATCTGTTATCTTACCTTTATGATATGTGCAGGTAGTTATGGCAGATCATGGCGAGGGTTCAGGGCCAGAGAGACCAGCGGGAGATGAGTATGTCCGCCGGTCAGAGATGTTATCAGTATTGACTGAGTTCTACAGAGAGAGGGACAAAGAGAGAGAGCAGCAGCGACAGAGAGCTGATCCGCCGCCAGTGACTAGTGTTGAGACAGTGGTTGGGGCATCTTCTTCTTCTGCTCCTCGAGGTGGGTCCTTTAAGGACTTTATGGCGGGAGCCCCACCTCAGTTCCGAGGCGGTGGTGAGCCGGGTGCGGCTATGGCTTGGGAGAGAGAGATAGAGGCCGCATTCCGCGTTGCCCATGTCGATCCTCGTGATATGGTCGGCTATGCGGCTTATCAGCTAAAGGGAGGGGCTTCACAGTGGTGGAAGTCCATTGAGTCATCCATGACTACAGCTGCAGCGTATGCTATGACATGGGATCAGTTCCGTGCTATCTTCGAGTTACAGTATATCCCCCGGGATGAGCGCCGGGAAATGGAGCGTCGTTTTCTACATCTTCAGCAGGGCAGCATGTCAGTCCAGCAGTATGTAGACAGGTTTAACGAGTATGCCCAGTTTGCGCCCCAGCATGTGGATACAGAGGTTCGTAAGGCTGATGCCTTTATCGATGGGTTGAGATCAGATATCCGGGAGTTCGTCGGACTTCATGATACTCCTACCTTTGCGCGGGCATTAGAGTTAGCCCGAGTCCGAGAGAGGGAGATCGAGAGACAGAGGGGTCAGCCCCCGTCCCAGAGACAGAGGATAGGGACGTCTGAGCAGTCCCAGAGTTACTATCGAGAGCCCCAGGATTTTCAGAGAGAGAGACAGCCTGAGCAGCAGCAGGTTCAGGGGCAGGGTTCGGGATTTCGTCGAGACAGAGACAGAGGCAGAGACCGGAGGTCCAGGAGGTCTGGGCAGTATCAGGGGTCGGGGACAGCCAGTCAGAGTCAGGGGCAGACTTCCCGATACAGTGCTCCTAGTCAGAGTCAGAGCAGCGTGGGACAGGGGTCCCAGCCATCAGGGAGCCGAGCAGACAGTTCAGCTGGAGAGAGAGACTGTCCGAGGTGTCGCCGTCGCCATTCTGGTCCTTGTACATCAGAGCAGCCCCGTTGCTACCGCTGTGGTCAGTATGGCCATACATCTTTTACTTGTACTTCGAGGGATTCCCTGTGCTTCCGCTGTGGGAGGCCAGGTCATATTGTGAGGGATTGTCCGGATGCGCCGCCAGCAGTGCAGGGAGCGAGCACCAGCGGTGCCAGGGCCGAGCCGTCATCTTCGAGTCGTCGTGAGTCAGCACCCAGAGGCAGGGGTAGAGTATTTCAGGCTACGGCAGAGGAGGCCCGCGAGTCTACCGATGTGGTATCTGGTACGTACATTCTGAACGGGCTTAGTGCTCGTATATTGTTTGATTCTGGAGCAGATCGCTCATATGTGTCTGTTGTATTCTGTGCCTACTTTTCTGTGTCTGCTACTGTTTTATCTGTGCCGTTAGTCGTTGAGAGAGTAGACGGTAGTACTGCTTTAGTGAGTCGGGTATACAGAGATTGTGTTCTTGAGATAGATGCTCACCGGTTCTCGATCGATCTACTGCCGATAGAGATTAGCAGTTTCGATGTGATAGTGGGTATGGACTGGATGACAGCCAGGCGGGCCGATATTCTGTGCGCAAAGAAGATGATCCGGATACCCATTTCAGACGGTGAGACGGTGACAGTATACGGCGAGAGGCGCCGAGGTGAGATCGGCATTGTGTCTATGGCTCGAGCTCAGAGATATGTTGCGAAAGGGTGCGAGACCTTTCTGGCTTATGTTGTTGACGCCAGATTAGAGAAGAAGACCCTAGCGGATATACCTGTAGTTCGAGAGTTCCCTGAGGTATTCCCAGAGGAGTTGCCTGGGTTACCGCCAGATCGTCAGGTCGAGTTCCGTATCGACCTTATCCCTGGAGCGGTGCCTATTGCGAAGACGCCTTATAGGCTGGCACCTACCGAGATGAGAGAGATGATGTCGCAGCTTCAGGAACTGCTTGATCGTGGATTTATCCGTCCGAGTTCGTCCCCGTGGGGAGCTCCAGTGCTGTTCGTGAAGAAGAAGGACGGTTCTATGCGGATGTGTATTGACTATCGAGAGTTGAATAAAGTGACGGTGAAGAACCGTTATCCGCTTCCACGTATTGACGATCTGTTCGATCAACTGCAGGGTTCGAGCTTCTTTTCGAAGATAGATCTGAGATCGGGTTATCATCAGCTGAGAGTTAGAGATGAGGATGTGCCGAAGACTGCGTTTCGGACGAGATACGGCCATTATGAGTTCCTAGTCATGCCCTTCGGACTGACTAACGCACCCGCGGCATTCATGGATTTAATGAACAGGGTGTGTAGATCTATGTTGGATCGGTTCGTGATAGTGTTCATCGACGACATCCTGATCTACTCGAGGAGTGCCGAGGACCACGAGCAGCACTTGCGAGAGGTTTTGACCGTGCTGCGAGCGGAGAGACTGTATGCGAAGTTCTCCAAGTGCGAGTTCTGGTTGCGCGAGGTCCAGTTTTTGGGACATGTTGTGAGCGCCGAGGGTATTTCAGTAGATCCGGCGAAGATAGAGGCTGTGATGAATTGGGAGCCGCCGAAGACTGTGCCCGAGATCCGTAGCTTTTTGGGCCTAGCCGGGTATTATCGCCGCTTCATTCAGGACTTTTCGAGGATTGCCAGGCCGTTGACGAGATTGACACGGCAGTCCGTTCCTTTTGTGTGGTCCGATGAGCAGGAGTCGGCTTTCAGAGAATTGAAATCCCGGTTATGTCAGGCACCAGTGTTAGCATTGCCCGAGGGTACAGAGGATTTTGTGGTCTACTGTGATGCGTCAGGTACCGGTTTGGGTTGCGTTCTGATGCAGCGAGGCAAGGTGATTGCGTATGCGTCGCGACAGCTGAAGACCTACGAGGAAAATCATACCGTGCACGACCTTGAGTTAGATGCGATAGTGTTCGCACTAAAGATATGGCGTCATTATCTGTACGGTTCGCGATTTATAGTGTATACCGATCATAAGAGTCTTCAGTATCTGTTTAGTCAGAAGGAGTTGAATATGAGACAGCGGCGCAGCCTCGAGTTATTAAAGGATCATGACTGCGAGATTCAGTACCATCCTGGTAGGGCCAATGTGGTGGCCGATGCATTGAGCCGTAGGGCGTGCGGTCAGACAGTGGTTTCCCGAGCAGCGAGGCTCGAGGTCACCTCGACTCTTGTGGAGAGTCTGAGGCATGCTCAGTTAGAGGGTTTGCGGGCGGAGAATGTGAAAAGAGAGCGGCTTGCGGGACAGCTAGAGGCATTGAGCAGAGATAGCAGAGGTTTGTGGGCGTTTCGTGATCGTGTTTGGGTTCCGAGAGTCGGTAATCTGCGGCAGTTGATTTTGGATGAGTCGCACCGATCGAGGTTATCTATCCATCCCGGGAGCACCAAAATGTACAGAGATTTGCGCGAGTTCTATTGGTGGCCAGGGATGAAGAGAGATGTGGGCCGATACGTCGAAGAGTGTATGACTTGTCTGCGAGTCAAGGCCGAGCATCAGAAGCCTCACGGGCATTTGCAGCCTTTAGAGATTCCTGAGTGGAAGTGGTATCATATCACGATGGATTTCATCGTCAGGCTTCCGCGCACCGTTCGAGGTAATGATATGATCTGGGTGATAGTGGATCGCTTGACGAAGAGTGCTCACTTTCTGGCGGTTCGGGGTACCATCACTATGGATCAGTTGGCTCGGTTATATATTAGTGAGATAGTGTCGAGGCACGGCGTTCCGATGTCGATTACGTCCGATAGAGATGCGCGGTTTACTTCGAGGTTCTGGCAGAACTTTCACCGCGAGTTGGGGACGAGAGTTCAGTTGAGTACCGCATACAGACCTCAGACAGACGGGCAGACAGAGCGGACGAATCAGACTCTCGAGGATATGCTCCGAGCTTGTGCGATCGATTTCAGTGGTAGTTGGGACGTTCACTTGCCGTTAGTCGAGTTTGCATACAACAACAGCTACCATTCCTCCATCAAGATGGCTCCATTCGAGGCACTGTATGGGCGTAAGTGCCTAACCCCGGTGTGTTGGGGCGAGGTCGGCGAGCGACCTATCAGTGGGCCCGAGTTGCTACAAGAGACGAGCGACAAAGTGGCAGTTATCCGAGAGCATATGAGAGTGGCGCAGAGCCGGCAAAAGAGTTATGCCGATCGTCGTCTGAATGAGCTCGAGTTCAGTGTTGGAGACCGCGTTATGCTGAAAGTATCGCCGTGGAAAAGAGTTATTAGATTTAGACATCGAGGTAAGCTGAGTCCGCGATACATCGGTCCGTTTGAGATCATCGCCAGAGTCCGAGATCAGGCTTATAGATTGAGACTGCCTCCCGAGTTGGCCGGAGTCCACGATACGTTCCATGTGAGTCATCTGAGGAAGTGTTTAGCCAAGGATGATCAGTTTGTGCCGTTATCTGAGATAACCGTGGATAATCACCTGAGATATGTCGAGCAGCCTGAGGCGATTACCGATCGTAAGGTGAAGAGATTGCGAAATAAAGAGATTGCGCTAGTACTCGTTCAGTGGAGGCATCATAAGGGTACTAGTGCCACCTGGGAGCCCGAGGCCGAGATGAGGAGCCGATATCCGCAGCTATTCCCGAATCTGAGCTAGATTCCGGGACGGAATCTTTTTAAGAGGAGAGGATTTGTAACATCCCGGAATTGAGCCTGGTACGTGGATTTAATTTACTGGCTCGTTATTTTAATATTATTGCGTTGGTCCAATTAAATTCCGTTTCGTGGATTTAACGTGTCGAGACCGAGTGATACGTGTCCCCGAGTTAATAATTAGCAGATTATTATTATTTATGAGATCGCGGATTTAATTGGGTTAATTTGATATTAATAGTGAAAAAGCGATATCGGGTTCGGGTTTGACGGGTTCGGACTTTCTAATTATAGAAAGCGTATATATGTGGATAATCTTGAGACGTTTCTTCCTTTTCTCCCCTTTCCAAAAACAGAAGGTGTACGTATGTGTATGTGTCTGATTTTGAAGGCCATAGAGAAGATCCCAAGCTTGAGTTTGATGATCATCTCCTTGACTTGAAGTTCTTGAAGATTTGAGGTAAGGTTTTGAGAATATGGGTGCTGAAATTCGTATATATATATGTTAGGCTAGTGGGTTTTGGTTTTTGAAGTCATGTAACTCGATCATGTATGTTTTATGAGCTGGTTATCTGCTGGAAATCGAGTATGGGGCTTTACTCCCCTGGATTCTGCCATTTTTGCGACCTGCACAGAGCTGATTTATCGTGAGCGCGGCCGCAATGGCCTCGGCGCGACCGCGATCGCGGCGCGACCGAGTTGCCTGAGCGCAGGCCCGCGATGCGGCGAGTTCTGTCGAGGGGTTTTCGGGCGTGGACTGTTCGTTCGGGGTGGTTCCGTGGGGTGTGTTTGGTTGTGTTAATCGTGTTTCGAGTTTTGTTATCCGTCGGTTGAGTTGTATTAATCTGTTGGGATCCGTGTTAATTACAGGTTCGAGTCAGCCGCGTTCCGACCAGCGATAAAGATTTGAGTTTTCGTTGCTTTCGGGTATTGGTGAGTACTCGAGTTCTTTTACAAATCGCGCGTAGTCTTTTACGAGTCAGTTATGTGATGTGATATGTGTATATGAGACAGAGATACGGCGCAGGTATGAGTTTCTCTACCCTATACGTGCTATATGTGTTTGAATTGCAGGTATCCGCGATATGTGATCGCGCAGGCTGACTGTCCCTAACCAGTCACGAGATATGAGGCTGTATATATACGGCAGTGATATTGCCAGGTCGCTCCTGTGCCTATTGAGTAGCTAACCGCTGCTGTGTGCGGCCTGTTAGCTGGGGAACGTGGTCCCCTTTTGAGCAGAGATACGTGTTATGCATCGAGTTGCATATATGTGACGAGATATGTGTGTTGTGTATGTTTTATGTGCTTACCTGCAGAGTCTAACCCTCGCGTACTCACGAGCTGTCCAGCTTATGTTATCGAGTCTTCTGTGTGTCAGGCAGTCATACCGTGGGGTCGCAGCCACAGCCGCAGCAGCCGAAGTAGAGATTGGGACAGTTAGAGTTGCGTGCGTTGACTGTCTTGTTGATATTAGTTTTGGAACTGTTGTATCTGATCTACTTATGTATGTTAACAGTAATCAGTTACGTTTATGTATCAGTGTCGGTTTATGAGACGATGTATGACTCTGTGTTAAAAGTTTTAATTAGCAGTGTTTTCCGCTAATCCTGTGACATGAGTAACTTGAGATACTTGCGTTATTGCCACCTGTGTATTGTATTGACGTGGCATTTGTGTGAGAATTGTGGGTGTTACAGCAGTATGGGAAAACTTGTATATGGGTTTTTGGGATTATATATGTTGGGTTAGCTTCTAAAAAGAGTTGTTTATGTGATGTAAAATTCTTCAAATGATTAGTGTTTGTGTAAACCTTGACATTGTGAAAAGGATTTTATATGCGTTATTGCCACCAGTGTATTGTAAATGACGTGGCTTTTATTCGGGATTGCAGGGTGTTACAGTTTTTAGCATAGGTACAAAACGATTTAGACTTTCATATATTTAATCATGATACTACTATATCTTAAGAACTTTTCAAGCTAAAAATGTTAATTTTTTGAAGTGTTTAGGTTACGGAAATAGTCCGTTAAAACTCATATGTAAGCAACAAATGAGCTGTTAGATCATTCGGTTTGCAAACAGTATTTGGGGGTCCAAAACTCCGAATTAAATTATGTAAATTTTCAGATCTTTAGTTAAGACATAGATCTAAATTCTGGAAAAAGAATCACCTCATTTCCTTAAGTTTTGAGCTAATAACGATTTTTCAAAGTTGATGTAATGTTTCTACCAGAAATATCCAAACTTCAAAACCTTGCAACAACTTGCGATTCTTGTTGTTTATACAAAAATACATGTACAAAAGGTTATGAAACACATTTATAGATCTTGTTTTCTAAATATTAAAGAAACAAACTTTAAAATAAAAACTACTTGTTTATGAACTTTGCTTTTGATGAAACTTGTTGTGGTGATTATATATTATGCAAGACATATGTTTAACTTATATAAAAGAAGTATATAGGATAGTTTTCACTTACTTTAGTGAAAGATAAGAAATCAAATGCGTAGAAGAAAGGTCTTGAAATTTGTTGCACAAAAAACATCCTTGAATTCTTGAAGAAAAAAATGAAGAAAAGAACTTTGGTGTTATGATGGAGCCTTCACCGGATTTTGGGAGAGGAGAAACGGAGGTTTTTTGCTCTTTGAAGGTGTGGAAATGAATGAAAGATTGCTCTCCTATTTATATAAGAAGTTGACTCTTGCAAATGATGAAAGAGATGGGAGTTGGAGTGTAAATCTTGCCAAGCATGGTGCAAAAGTTGAAAGACTTTGATGTAGATGGTGCATGCAGTTCAATTTCTTGATGATAAACTGGTTTGTTGGTCATCCAAGAAGCAGCACTGTGTATCATTATCTACAGCAAAGGCAGAGTATGTTGATGTGTTCCTAAGCTGCTCTTAAGTGTTATGGATGAAGAGTCAACTTAAAGACTACGGGTTTACATCCGAGAAGATATTGATTTACTGTGACTCCCAAAGCGTAATTGCCATAGCAACAAATCTTGTGCAACATTCAAACACGAAGCACGTAGACATTCAATATCATTTTATTAAAGATCGTGTAGCAAAATGGTAATGTAGAACTATATTTTCTATTTACTGAGTATCAGTTAGCTGATTTTTTTACCAAAGCGTTAGATGAAAAATATTTTAATTTTTTTGTATACAAAATTCAACTCGAGACGTGCAGGTAGGGGCACAGGTTTAGAGCTAGAAAGAAGTTCTAGCGTACCCCAGCGCAGGCGCAGGTCTGCGCCCGTGCGGCATCAAAACCTTACAGCCGCTTTTTGACGTCCAAACCCTAGAGGCCTCAACATCTATAAATAGAGAGCTTCTGAGTCCCGATTTATTAAAAACGCTGGTGAAGCCCTGCTGCGGTTGAGTCACGGATCATGTTGAAGGAGTGGAGTGCCGATCGTTCATTGTCTTAAAAGCCTAAAGATGATTCCCACAATCATTGCCGGTCAAGAACACACGAGGGAGGGCTAGCTAGAAGCTTCATAACCATTTGTGGATGATCTACAGCTAAGTTTTATTTTATTGAACATTAGTTATGTATTGATGTGTTTATAATCATTGAATATTTCACGTTGCACAAATGATGTACTTCTGGTTATTATTATGATTGAATGAATTAATTTGTAAAATCAGGATAGTTAATCGTAGTGTTATTATATGTGTCGAGTCCATAGTCTAGGGATTAAGACAAGTAATGAATATTGAATGCGCTATGCCAAGATTTATTGATTAAAGTGTTCATGATTAATATGATTGCATAAGTGGTTATGCCTATTTGACCATTGCATGATGTTCAATTAAGTAATAACTTATGTTGTAGGGAATTCATAAATGGTTATCTTTCCAATTTGATCTGTTAATTAATCATTATTTGTTTCACTATTGCTTAGAATTAATATTAGTTTTAATCACCTCGCCAAACAATCAATCAAACAATTTATTCACTTTCTTAATCATAAAAGAACTAGCACATTATCCCTATTAAACCTACAAGCTCCCGGCGGGTTCGACCCTTACTTTCCTGCACTAGTAGGTAGTTTGGATTATTTCTACGGGCCAGAACGACGACTCGTCAGATTTTGGCGCTGTTGTCGGGGAGCGGTAAGCGCTTGTTAGGGCTAGTAAGTTAGTTTTGCCTTAGTTTTAGTTAGTGCTTTAGTTTTTAGTTATTTCCGTATTTTTAATTCTTATTATTAAAAACAAACTAAATATCATAAAACCTAAAAAGGTAATCGTAGCCAAGGTTTGGTGAGAGGGCCGTCATAACCCAAGGTTTGGATTTCGGCTAGGGTTTCTGGGATGGAAGGGATGGGATCAACTGAAGGCGGGATGGCGAATAGGTTTTGGCGGGAAGGTGAAGTATATGGCGTATGGCGGCGATGGTGATTTTGACTGGGACGCAGTCGATGGTGGTTGTGAAGAAGGGTTCGGCGTCAGGAACATATTGCAATCTGTTCCAAAATTGTTGCAGGTATATCTGGGGAACAGCGATTGCGGTAGATAGGGCATAATATATGGGGTGGTGAAGGAGGATGTCGAAGGCGAGGGTATTTGGTTTCTTGGTGAGAATGTAGACGTTGAGCTGCCAGTTATGTGGTATAAACTCGACAAACTCGGCCTGGGGAAGGATGAATTGTTCGGGTAGTTGGGCGTTATTATTGGGAACGGGGGGATGGGGTAGGGTGAGAACAACAACTGGTTCCATCATCCTGCAAAGGTGCATCAAAGTTAGAACACAACACTTGATATGATATGACATTGAGATAAAGTCTAGATAAGTGTGAAATAGAAACTGCCTAATCTGATTAAAGCATCGGGTCTTTATTAGTAGAATAAAATTCTACTAATAAAGTCCAAAGTCAATCGTTAAGAGACCAATGTTAGATCAGACGTTTTCACTCAAACACTGATCCTAACTCTGATCAATGGTGCACCAGAATGAAAATATTTTTGGATTTTTTGATTTATAGTGAAAATGCAAAAATGAGAAAATTAAAAAATATGCTAAGTGTTGGATTTCGGATGGTCCGAATTCGGATGAACAGTGTCACCGAATTCGGATCCGGCCGAAATCCGAATGATGCATGAAATGTGATGGTTGGGGTCCGAATTCGGATGATGTGTGTTGTTGGTCCGAATTCGGATGAGGACCGAATGGGGTAGTAAGTGATGTGGATTGGAGCCGAATTCGGATGAAATGGTGATTGTGGTCCGAATTCGGATGCCTGTTCGGATGGAATGCATGCAATGGAAATAGAAGACCTAATTCGGATGGAACACAAATTCGGATTAGGACCGAATTCGGATCCCATCCGAGTTCGGATGAGCAGTAATGAACACACTTAAACTAAATTCAATTTTGAAAATCTTGGCATTACTATAAAGGACCGAATTCGGTTCAACAGTGGTCCGAATTCGGATGCACAGTGACCGAATTCGGATTTGATACTTTGAAAATCTTGAAAATTAGTCTAAGGGGGACATCCGAATTCGGGGCTTGGGCCGAATTCGGACGTCCGAAATGCATGTGTGCAGTTAATGAGTTCATGCAATATTGAACGTGAACAGTTAAAATCGACAAAAATGCATGAAATTAAAGATCCTAGACTAAAAACATGTAAGGAACATTTTATGTAACTACAACGAAGTAAATAACACACATTAAACTACCTAAAAATAAGAAAAACCGAAAATGAAAAACTAATAAAATTTTGAAAATCAAACACACAAAATATGAAGTTAAAAGCTAAAGTAAAGTTAAAAAGAAGTTACCTGATGATGCCGAAGTAGAAAAATGCAAGAAAAACGAGAGATTATGATGTTCCAAAAGCTTGGATTCGGTGGTGATGGAGGTTTGGCGGTGGTCGACGGTAGAGAGAAAGAGAGAAGAAGATAAAGTTGCTTAGAGGAGAAGGAATGTTAGTTGACTGGTTGACCGACCCTATTTAAAGGCAACCGGGTCGGGTTCGGGTCATAGGATCCGTGCCAAAATGAGTGGAATGGGCCGCCGGATATTGACTACACCACCAACCACACTCACAAAAAAATATTGGGCTTTTAAGAAAATAAAACGAAACAAGATTTTTTAATAACATATTTGGCCCAATTTTATTAAATCTTTTTGTATTTATATATTTATTTATTTAATTTTTTTTTGAAACAAACAAAAAAAGAAAATATTTTTGGTATTTTCTTTTAGTATTTAAGTTAAGATAAAAATAAACTAAACTAAAATAAGATAAACTAAAATATTTTTGACTTTTTGATAAATTTGAACAATTAAAATCTTTTTGGGATTTTCTGACCTATTAAGTTAGACTTAAAAATAAACTAAAATATAACCAACCTAAACTGTAAAAATTTAACTACTGAAATTAAAAAGAAACAAAGAATTATATAAATTAATATCCTAACTATACTCCCCCTCAAATAAATACATATTGGTTTCCTTTTCTTTTTCAGATTAAGTTCGTGAACCTTTTTACCCTTAAAGATACAGACAAACCTGGATTATGTTTGCGTCCCACTCCGTGATTAACAATTCACACTGCAATTTGTCAGGATCATTAATTATTAAAAATGTACATAGATAAGGAAATATTGAGTTTCAATGTTGTGACACAATCCTTAAATTTAAATAACAGATATTTTCTAAAATAAAGGAATTTCAAACATGATAGATTGAAATAGAATTATTTAAGACAATATCTGATATTTAATTGGAAGGCGGATTCAACATGCCGATATGGGATACTAAAAACTGAAAACGAGGTTCGTCTAAAGCTTTAGTAAATATATCCGCAAGTTGATATTTCGTGCCAACAAAATACAACTCAATGGTTCCCTTTTCTACGTGATCTTTAATAAAATGATACCTGATATCTATGTGCTTCGTTCGAGAGTGCTGCACGGGATTGCAAGAGATGACAATAGCACTCCGAGAATCGCAGTAAATCGGGATGTTGGTGAGTGTGAATCCATAATCGCGTAATTGTGTTCTCATCCACAGCACTTGAGAGCAACAGCTTGCAGCTGCTACATACTCAGCCTCAGCTGTGGATGTTAAAACACAATTCTGCTTTTTGGAGGACCAACTCACCGGTCTATCTCCTAAGAACTGTATTCCTCCCGACGTGCTTTTTCTGTCAACTCTACAACCTGCAAAATCAGCATCTGAAAAAGCGGTAAGATCGAAATCGGTTCCCTTTGGATACCATAGACCAAGATCGGGTGTACCCTTAAGATAACGAAAAATGCGTTTTACCGCAGTTAGGTGTGATTCTTTCGGGTCGGCCTGAAATCTAGCACAAAGACATGTTGAAAACATTATATCCGGCCTACTAGTAGTCAGATACAGTAAGGATCCTATCATCCCTCTGTAAGTTGTATTATCGACACTTTTCCCAGAAGGATCGGTGTCTAACTTACAGTTGGAGGTCATGAGAGTTGCGATACTCGTGCAAGAGTCTAACTTATACTTCTTGAGAATGTCAAGAGTATATTTCGACTGATTCACAAAAATCCCATCCTCAAGTTGTTTGACTTGTAATCCGAGGAAAAAGTTCATTTCCCCCATCATACTCATCTCGAACCTGGACTCCATTAGGGCTGAAAAATCCTTACAGAAGTTACTGTCAGTAGATCCAAATATAATGTCGTCGACATATATCTGTACCAGCATTATATGTGGGCCTTCCCTTTTGGTGAACAGAGTTGTGCCCACCACACCTTTACAGAAACCGGCAGAAATAAGGAAATTAGAAAGACTATCATACCATGCACGAGGTGCTTGTTTTAAACCATAGAGGGCTTTATCTAGCACATAAACATGGTCTGGTTTATGTGCGTCAACAAAGCCTTGTGGTTGTTCAACATATACCTCTTCGTTAAGTTCACCGTTTAGAAAGGCAGTCTTGACGTCCATTTGGTACACTTTGAAGTCCTTGTGTGCCGCGTACCCCAAGAAGATTCTGATCGCTTCGATCCCGTGCAACTGGAGCGAAGGTCTCGTCATAATCTATCCCTTCTTGTTGTCGGTAGCCTTTGGCAACAAGTCTTGCTTTATTCCTTATCACAATGTCGTTCTCATCTCATTTGTTTTTAAAAATTCACTTTGTTCCGATCACTGTACGGTCTTTTGGTTTGGGAACTAACCGCCATACTCTTAGCTGTTCAAACTCGTTGAGTTCCTCTTGCATTGCAACTATCCAATCTGGATCTTTTAGGGCTTCATCCACACGAGCGGGCTCTATCATACTAAGGAATGATGCGAAGAGGCATTCATTAGCAGATGCCCTACGAGTTTGGACTCCAGGTTGACCATCACTAATGATTTGATCTGTAGGGTGACTTCGGGTCCATTTAATCTCGTGTGGAAGGGGTGCTCGGGATGGAATCTCAGTGGTTAAAGTGGGGATGGATGAAGATTCATGGTCAATGGTTTCAAATGATGGTACCACTGGTTCCGGTTTGATTTCTGAGTGTTCAGGTGAAGGAAGGATAGTTGGTATTATATGTGAGGGTATTATAGGAGTAGATTCAACTGCGGATGTATCGGTGGATGATGTTGATGGATGAGTGTATGATGTGGATGAAGATGGAGCGGAGAAACTTTGTGGCGCAATTGAATTGGAAGGATTACCTACATTATTGACAACATGTTGGTACACCCTGTGTGACGATAGCAGTCTAAGTTGTGTTAACATTTTGTGTAAGTCATTGAATATTAACTAGTGTTTGATATATGTAATTTTATGTGTTTGATATTTATTGTTTGTATGTTTGAACTTGGTGTAACGTATTACAAGAAGTTCAAACATAAAGTTCAAAGATTAATTCAAACATATGTTAAAACATATATTCAAATAGAAGTTGATATGTGAAATTCGAATTTAGGTTAAATTTGAATTTAACATGAAGGTAAATTCGAATTTGTCATGTGGACAAATTCGAATGGGCCTTGGGCCTGGATTCGAGTTTGTCCCATGGTAAACTCGAATGGGTCTCTATAATTAGGGATTAACTCGAATGATTAGAAGACTTTTGCAGAATTCCGGTGAGTGATTAGGAGAAGGCTTTCTCGTGTTTATCAGCTATTAGTGTGTGTTTTCGGAGAGAATCATCGCTTAGGTTCGTTCTTAGTCGATCGTACAACGCCGTGGTAGTCTTCGTGTTCTGTGAGTGTGATATATCCGTCAAGCCGTTAACGAAGATTCCGCACTCGTTGGTGTGTGTCGCGTCAGGATAGATCTGTAGTGTGAGGAGCAGCAAAGGGAAGATGATGAAGGCGATGATCCCAATGCACCAAAAGAGAATGAGACAGTAGATTTTCCTGCTGCTCTATATGCTGAAGTTCAGGGGGAACCTAGTCAAAGTGGTGTTGAAGGAGGAGAAGCCAGTCCCTCAAACGTCACTGAGAGTGACATGAATGAAATGATTGAAGCGTTAACGAATATTGAGGAAGAGGCATTGGATTTTGACTTTGAAGATGAGTTTGATGAATTGGAAGAAGGAGAAATTATACCTGAAGATGTTCCGGAATGGTAACTGGATGATGAAGTGTTAGGTGATGAGGAAGATGAAGCTAATGAGATTATTATTCATGAAAATCCCATCACCGATACATATCTGCCAAGTGAACATAAGGTGATTGACATCGAAGCGGTTAAGGCTGCGTTGAATGCTGAATCACAATCTGAAGAGCCTGCCAGAGAGCTTACAAACAAAGAAAAGAGAAAGCTGTGGTTTAGGGCAGAAAAGAAGAAGTTAGACTTGAAAGAAAAGATGCGTGTGTCGAGTGCTGGAGAACTATCAGGAAATATTCTAAGCTGGTTCTTTGATCGAGAACTGCAGCTATTCATTATTAAGCGAAAGGATGGTCTCCAGTATCTTAGGAGAAGATTGAAAGATTTCAACTCCTTGCCGAAGGTTGAGATAGAGGCGTTGGCATGGAAGGAGCTTATAAATATCGGAGACGACCCTTATGCTGAAATCATAGCAAAGATCATTAGAAGGGAAGGGAGGTCGAGAAAATTTGAAAGGCTCAATCCGAGAGTTGGCAAAAGAGTGATGGACAATTCTAGAATTGATCCTCTGACTGGTAGACCTTGGATGAGAATACAATATAAACCAGTTAGATGTTTGAAGAAAGTCCCGCTAAAGCCAATGCCACAAAACGTCATGAGTAATCTTAACTGGTGGTACGTTGAGAGTGAAACAGGTGAAGCGGTGATGGAAGACTTAGAAGAAAAAGTGATTCTTAGAGTGTACGATCCGCTGCACTTAGTCAATCTTTCCAGAGAAGACCTTCAAGTGCTTCATACTCATAAAATCTCGAGTGATGCACATATGGAGTTTGAGGCTAGGAAGTATCAGAATGTAGTTAATGTATGTGTTGAACAAGGCCTATATGCTGGTAGTAGTTTAAATAAACCGAGTACTTAATCAAAATGTAAATAGTTAGAAGCTATCGTCAAGGGGGAGTCTGTTGGTACACCCTGTGTGACGATAGCAGTCTAAGTTGTGTTAGCATTTTGTGTAAGTGATATTACAAGATATTCAATATTAACTAGTGTTTGATATATGTGATTTTGTGTGTTTGATATTTATTGATTGTATGTTTGAACTTGATGTAATGTATTACAAGAAGTTCAAACATAAAGTTCAAAGATTAATTCAAACAGAAGTTAAAACATATATTCAAATAGAAGTTTGACATGTGAAATCGAATTTAGCATGAAGGTAAATTCGAATTTGTCATGTGGACAAATTCGAATGGGCCTTGGGCCTGGATTCGAGTTTGTCCCATGACAAACTCGAATGGGTCTCTATAATTAGGGATTAACTCGAATGATTAGAGGACTTTTGCAGAATTCCGGTGAGTGATTAGCAAAAGGCGATCTCGAGTTTATCAGCTATTAGTGTGTGTTTTTGGAGAGAATCATCGCGTAGGATCGTTCTTAGTCGATCGTACAACGCCGTGGTAGTCTCCGTGTTCCGTGAGTGTGATATATCCGTCAAGCCGCTAACGAGGATTCCGCACTCGTTGGTGTGTGTCGCGTCAGGATAGGTCTGTAGTGTGAAGACCTTACAATTGGTATCCGAGACTACGGGGTGTTCTGGTGTTCTTCGTGTTCATAAGATACATCCTAGGTTTCTTGACGTTTTAGACGGTGAATATCACGTATTTTTGAGGTTTTCGAGCTTATCAAATTAGATTCCGGGAAATACTTTGTTGTAGTTCACGTTTTTGATCAAAATCAATATTTTTACTTGTAAAAATATTAATTTAATATGAAAAACTTGAAAAACTCGAGGTATTAGCCGTTTTTCGAATTTGCGGCGCTTGAATTTGTTAAGGGGAAATTAGGGTTTGCCAGTTTCGAGTTTGACCAAAATACGTTCCTTTCGAGATTTTTTAAAGTTTGATTCGAAATTGGCCATTTCGAATTTGCTTGGATCTTCGACTTTACATTAAAGTCGAATCAGTGAATTTCGAGTTTAACAGACATTCGAACTTAAGAGGACTTTCGAGATTAGTGGACCTTCGAATTTGTAATCAATTTCGAACTTAGCTGAATTTCATAACTTAATTCGAATTTAATCCCAATTAGGTTTAAATTTAATTAAATTCGAATTTACCCAAATTCGAAAGAATTAATTTAAATTAATTTCGAATTAAATTAATTAAGTTTCAATTCAACTATATTCGAAACAATGTCAAGTCTACAGAGGTTTATGGAGATGGATCACGAGGTTGGCAAAGCAAATTCTCCACCAAAGTTGATGAAACTTGAAGATCATTACTGGTGGAAGGATCGGTTTGCTGACTTCACAAGATTTAATGATATGAGAATGTGGATCTGTATCGATGAGGGATACATTCCACCTACTGCAGAGGTTGAAGATTGTCAACGAGTCTTATCATATTCAAAGATGAAAGATGAAGATAAGAAAGTTTATGAGGCTGAAAACCGTGCATTCTCTGTCATTAGGATGGCGTTACCTCAGGAAATACTACACACCTTCCGTAATTAGAAGACATCCAAAGAGTTATGGGATGCGTTAGAAAAATGGTGTGAGGGTAACCTGAGGGTTAGAAAGAATCGGATGGAGATGCTCAAGCAGCAGTTTGCTATCTTCAAAGCTTTGAAGAATGAAAAGCTGGAAGAGACTATCACACGATTCTACCATCTTTTAACTGAGTTAGACAGCCATGACGTGGAGTATAGTGAAACTGAGAAGAATAACAAGCTTCTGGATGCTTTACCGGCCAAATGGGAGATGTATGTGGCATTAATAAAGCATGATGAAGACAAATACTATACTCTGTCTCTAGAGAATGTTGTAGGAACGCTGAGGGCGTATCACTTTGAGCTGTTAAAGAAGGAAACGAATTATGATCAAGTTCAAGATCCGGCCATGTACTTTGGAAAAACAAAACCTTCAGTGGCAGCTGAATTGAAGACAGCTACAGCTTTCTTCTCGGGAGAGACTTCGTCACCGGCTGAGACAGAAGACTCACAGAGTAGGGCTTTCTTAGGGTTTGCTAAACCAGAAGAAAAGCAACATTAGGCTGTACCGGCATCTACATCTCAAGGATATTCAAAGATGCCTATGAGTGCAATATCGGCTGAAGACCATCTGAATCTGTTGGCTTCATTCGTGGCCGCGTATGGCAATTGCGTTCAGGGCAAAATAAACGATCCTGCGCTTTGGGATGAGGATTACGATCAGGTAGACCCTGATGATCTTGAAGAGATGGATCTACAATGGCAACTAGCCATGGTAACTCAGAGAGTTAAGAGGTTCATCAAAAGGACGGGAAGAAATCTAAATGTGAGTAACAATAGGATTGGATTCGATAAGTCCAAGGTTAAATGTTACAACTGTCAAGGATTAGGACACTTCGCAAGAGAGTGTCAGAGACCAAAAGTAGAAAATTACCAGGGACAGTATCAGCATCAACAGGGACAGTATCAGAACCAATCACAAGCGCGATATCTTGCGAGTAGTTCTACCAGTCAAGCAAATATAGCTGGTCTATTATCAAATGTCACATCTGACAGACAACTTGATGGAACTTATGACTGGAGCACACATCCAGAGTCGAACGCTAGAGCCTTTATGGCTGAAGTGACTGAGACTGGAAGTGAAGGGGCAGAGGAAATCACAAGGGACGGCAGTCAGAATGAAAGCAGTCCGATGTGGGTAGAGAAGTCAGATGATCAGACAATTCTGGAGTTTGCCGCTCAGATGGCCAACGTAGAATCAGATCATACCAAGGTAAGTCTGAACTTTTCTCTTTTCCATGAGTTGAGTGTTTTATGTGCTACATCTAACGATAGGTTAAATTTAGTACTAGAATCACATCAAACCTTATCTGCTCAAAATGAATTGTTAAAAACGGATAATGCTAGCCTAGAAGATATAAAGCAAGATCTTAGGGATAAGCTAAAGGCTGATGCACAAGATGTTATAGTTCTAAAGGACAAACTGAGCGAACAGTGTGTTAAGTTAGAACTCATGTATGAACATGTTGAGGCATTAACCAAGGAGCTTAAAACCAAAGACATAGAGCTAGCTGAATCTAAGGTAAAGGTAGCTGAGGTAAATAGTAAACTTAAAAAGTTTAGGAACTCATCTCTTAACCTAGGGAAAATATTGGATGCACAGCGTCAATCTAAGAAGCCTGTAGGTCTAGGATATCATGAGAGTCCTCCACCTTTCAATGACAATTATGTACCTCAACCTCAGGAGAAAACTGAGAAATCAGTTGACTCAGAGGTAATACCGGAACCAGTGTCTGAAACTGTAAAGGAAAATGAAACTAAGGTGACTGATAATACTATCAAGATAAACAAAGTTAAATTTGTGCCATCCTCTAGTGATAAACCTGTAGGACAACACAAAATTGACTTTAATGATCAGGATGATGAACCAGTCGCTATAGTGGAACCAAGAGAACCAGACACTAGTGAGATACCTAAATCAAAGGGCGCACACAAAAAGTCAATTGATAAAATGTCTTGCTTTAGATGTCACGAAAGGGGGCATGCTGCTTCTAGCTGTCCGCATAGGAAAGTAGATACTACACCTAGGATGGGAAAGCAAGAACAACATAAGCCTTCACCAAGTGTTGCAAGCACCAGTAGTTCTCAGAATACCGAGAAAACTGTGCAAGCTGCACCAAAATCTGCTGTGAAACAAATGCATGTGTCAGGTTGACCAAAAGAAGTGATTAGGACTAATTCGCCAAATCGAGTCATTAATAAATCTAGGTCTGGACCACAACAACAATATAGGAGTACTACACCTAGCAGAGCTTACACTCTGGTTAGGTCACACACTCCTATTAGACATCAAACACCGGGTAGAGCTTAGGGATATCAATCGGATTTGCCATATAATCGTAATTATTCTAGAGCTCCATAGCAAATGCCTACACAAAGGAAAATAGTGAACTTAAATCACTCGGCACCACAACAGACTCCAGTTCAAAGACCCAAGTCGCCTGAAAGGAGAGATGGGTATTTGAAAGAGTTTAGGTATGTGGACAAGAATGGTATTACCAAGTCAGTTATGGCGTGGGTTCCCCGTGATAACTAACCTATTTTCTTTCATGTGCAGGAGATAACCACAGGTCTAAACAACAAATGGTTCATCGACAGTGGGTGCTCCAGGCCCATGACAGGGGTGAGAAGTCTACTTGCAGACTTCAAGGGAGGGAATCGGGGATTCGTATCGTTCGCTGGTAATAAAGAAGGAAATATCATGGGTACTGGAGTGGTCACTAATGGGACGATTAAATTGGATCAAGTTTATCACGTTGATAAACTGGTTCACAATCTCATTAGTGTATCTCAAATCTGTGATAAAAAGAATTCAGTGCTGTTCACTGATTCTGAGGCGTTAGTGCTAAAACCGGGGTTCAAAATACCTGAAGAGTGGATACTGATGAGGGCTCCAAGGAAGAATGACTTGTACATGCTCGACATGAACAAGCCAGAATCTTCGATGGGACCAATTTGTCTGCTATCTAAAGCTTCAGAGACTGAGTCGGTTTTTTGGCACAGACGCATGGCACACTTGTACTTGAGAAAGATGAACTATATTACGATAAACGGACTGGTGCAAGGTGTTCCAATGAAGAGTTTTCAGTTCAAGGATAAGTGTCTACCGTGCAAGAAAGGAAAACAAGACAAGAAGGCACACAAGTCCAAGACTCAGAACTCCATCGCTGCCACATTCGATTTGTTGCATATGGACCTCTTCGGACCAATCAACAAAAGGAGTATAGGTGGTAGTTGGTACTGTTTAGTTATTACTGACGATTACTCACGTTTTTCTTGGGTTTTCTTTCAAGGTACAAAGGACGAGACGGCTGCTAAGCTCATCGGGTTCTTAGACCGAGTGGAGAATTCATATGGAACAAGGGTTAAACGACTTCGTAGTGATAAAGGAACAGAGTTTAAAAACACAGTAATTGGTGTATATTGCCTATCAAAGGGCATAGTGCATCAATTTAGTGCACCTTATGAGCCATAACAAAATGGGGTGGCCGAACGGAAAAACAGGACATTGATTGAGGTAGCAAGGACCATGTTATCGGATTCAAAGCTTCCTACCATGTTTTGGGGGGAGGCAGTGAATACCACATTCCATGTTTCAAACCGGGTCCTTAGTGTCAAATCTTTGAACAAAACCTGTTATGAAGTTTTGAATAAAAGGCCACCTAACTTAACTGGCTTCGAACCTTTTGGGGAACCATGTACTTTAATGAAAACAAAACATCAACCTAAGTTTGGTGAAAAGGCTGACGAAGGATACTTCCTAGGTTATGTGTCGAACTCACCAAACAAACGGGTTTTTAATAAATCTAATGGTACAGTAGAGATTGTGTATAACATAGATGTCACAAGTTATACACATGAACCCCAAACTGGTCCGGAATGGTTATTTGATTATGACAAATTGTTTGAGTCATTTAACATTCCTTTGGATGAAAATGCAGGTACTATCGAAAAGGACATGTCGTCATTAAATCTGAATGACGAGGGTCATAGCTTTCCGAGGACCACTTTTCAACCAACATCCGAGCCTACATCAACTGAAGATAGATCTCCAGAAGTTACGGATTCTGAAGTGCCTACAAACGAAAATCAGACAACTACTTCTAACTCTGAGGAAAATGTCCATGAGGAAGAAAATGTGGAATCTGAAGTCGTACCCCCGTTAGGAGAGATAGGATCTAATTTGGGAGATAATCTGAGAGTTGACGAGATAGAGACATCTAGGATCAACGACAACCATCCTATAGAAAGCATCATAGGAAATCCCAATGCGGGTGTAAGGATTATGAGTAGTTTAAATAACAACACAGTGTTGTTGTCGATGATAAACGACTCCGAGGCCTTTCATACTTACCTCTATTCATGCTTTATCTCGCAAGTAGAGCCAAAAAATGTGCAGATGGCACTAAAAGATAATTCTTGGGTTGAAGCGATGCAGGAAGAACTGTCACAATTTAGGAAACTAGAAGTGTGGGAGTTAGTTCCATTACCTCGAGGAGAAGTTGCAATAGGAACCAAATGAGTTTTTAAGTGCAAGAGAGATGATCGGGGTATAGTCACTCGCAACAAAGCAAGGTTAGTTGTAGAGGGTTTCAACCAAGAGGAAGGAATCGATTACAATGAGGTGTTCGCGCCAGTAGCAAGGTTGGAAGCAATTCGTTTGTTTCTTGGTTTTGCTTCCTTCAAGGGTTTTAAGGTTTATCAACTAGATGTTAAGAGTGCTTTCCTTTATGGGAAAGTGAAGGAACTGGTGTATGTAGAACAGCCGCCCGGATTCACTGATACGAAATATCCAGACAGAGTATATCGATTAGATAAGGCTCTGTATGGATTGCATCAAGCACCAAGGGTGTGGTACGAGACTCTATCCAACCATCTATTAGAAAATGGGTTTGAAAGAGGAAGGATAGACAGTACGCTATTCGTGAAGCGAAAAGGAGAACACTTCATCTTGGTACAAGTGTACGTCGATGATATCATCTTTGGATCATCAGACGAGCAAATGTGCAAGGACTTCGGTAGCCGTGTCAACGTGCGAGGCCGAATAGGTTGCTGCTGGTAGTTGCTGTTCACAGGTTCTGTGGATACAACAACAATTGCGGGATTACGGTTTGACTTACACTCATACTCCTATTAGGATAGATAACCAGTCAACAATTGCTATTACTAATAATCCAGTTAAGCATAATAAAACCAAGCACATAGACATAAGACATCATTTTATTCGTGATTGTGCTGAAAAGAACTTAATCAAGCTGGTAAAAGTGGCAACAGATGATAATAATGCTGATTTATTTACCAAAGCTTTTGATAAGTCACGTTTTGAGTATTTGATTCAACTAAACGGAATGCGTAATCCAGAGTAAGTTGACCTTAGTAGAGTTTTATTTCTTTTTATAGCAGTAGTATTTCTTTCTTTTTATAGTAAGCTTAGTAGCATAGTATATTTTCCTTTTATAGTAAGTGTGGAAACTTAGGATAGTTTCCTTTTATAGTAAGTTAGTAGGCTACTATATTTTTTACTTTTACTTATGAAAAAAAAAGGAAACCATAAAAAGTTCAAAAAAAGAGAATATCAGAAAAAGAGTTAAAGTCTTAGATGCATAGGTTCAAAGTGACGAAATATTAGCACAACTAAAACAAGCTCTAAGTGTTTAGCTTTCACACATAATACATCTAAAATTGATATGTTGGTAGGCATAATACATATAGGGAGTCTCAAGGCTAATAAAATATTCAAGAAAAAGTCAAACGTGTCACTGACTTACATGTATGACCAATTGGTCTTAATTTTTATGTTAGAGACATATAGACTTTGATTCTAAATGAGGTATGCAAACTTTCTGGGGATGTATAGCAACACCAGATACATCTTATAGAAATGGAAAGAATTGAAAAATCATGATACTGAATTAAGAGTCAAAACAAGTAACTCTGTTGTACGTAAGTACAGACCTGTTGCCTCTGTTTTGATTCAAGTTAGCAAGATAAGTTGCTTTGTTGTACGTCGGTACAGACCTGTCACCGCTATCTTGCTAGCTTTAAGAATAAACCTTAAGACAAACCAAGACACTTTGTTGTATGTAAATACAGACCTGTGTCCGATGTTTGCCTTTTAAAGAAAGTTTGCAATACCAAAAAGTTATAATCATTGTGTGTATGCCTTGATCATAAAAGTATGTCTATGTATGAGTCATATAAGGTAATTTCTTGATAAATAAAAAGGTCAAGGGATATTCCGAAGTGTAACATGTTTAAAAGGAAAATAATACCAACAATCGGCTAGAAATGTATGTCACGACAAACAATCAAAGGAATCAAAAATTCCTAAGTGTGAAAGTTTGAATACTGAAAGTGCGTATTTGACACTGCTATCTGATTGAACCTTTCTTTGACTATACTCGTCAAAAATAGTCTGTTAAGTGTTTAAGTTGTAAAATTTTCAAATAATGTAGATTAGTCTAAGTTTAATTTTTGTTCACAATTTTAACTTTAATTTATTTTCTTCTTATTTATTTTTATTTTTATTTTTTATTTTTAATTTTTATTTTTACTTAGGAAAAAGGTCAAAATTGCTAAGGGTGCGTTCCTAGTTGAATAAAATAAACACTACGTGAAAATCTTGTGCTTAGGGTAAAGGATCTGGCATAGTTTATTCTCTTGCACGAAAAAGTTGGAAAAGTTGAATTTAATTCAAAGAGCTTCAAAATTTTCAAAATTTTCAAGTTAAATTCGAGTTTAAGCCAAATTCGAATATATATTCGAATTTGGCAGGGACTTCGAATTTGGCATTAAAGTCGAAAGATGTCACAAACTCGAAGGTGGTTAGTATAAATAGGTCAACAGTGACAAATCATTAATCACCTACATTCGAAATTGAGTCTTCGAGTTTATTCAGAGAGCTTCGAGTTTATTCCTTCGACTTTGCCGTTTTTCGAGTTTCATACTATTTGTCGAGTGTTTGTCCTTTTGTGTTCGAGACTACTAACAAATCTAGGTATAATCAACAGCGTTGTACAAGATTTAGGTGGTTTTAGACTCAATTTGAGCCAAAATTAACGGATTTTGAGGTTTTAAAGGTGTGAAGTGTGTATTTCAAAATAACAAACTTTGAACCGGTGAAACATTAAATTGATTACAAATATATTTGATTAGAACCTATTAGGACTAATGGATGAAATTTTTAAAGTCTAAAATGGTTGAAATCTTGGATTTTTGTTATCACTCAAACCGACATGTTCGAATTTGATCATGTTTCTCGAATTTAATCGTGGCTTCGAGTTTGTCATTAAACTCAAAGCAACCAATAAATTCGAAACTAGGGTTGTTTCGAACATGTCATTTGAGTTTGCCATTATATTCGAATTATTTGCTTAATATTTAAATGAAACTTGTAGAAATTCATATGTGTTGGATTTTGTACTTACACAAGTACAAAATAAGACAAATTTGAATTTAAACAAGTTTATGTCTAAATGGATAATTCTAATATTTTATATACTTTATTGTGTAGATATGGCAGATAGAGTTTTTGTTCCAAAGCATAATATGGTCATTTCTCCGGACCATGAGATACTTGAGGCTCAAGCATACCGCCAAATGGTGGATTTTTTGGTCGGTTCAAGAATTTCGTATGCTCTGTCGCATAATATTCAGATCGTAATCCCATATGTTAGAGAATTTTGGGAACATTTACAAGTCGACTGTACAGTTATTCCAACAGTATTAAGGACGAGAATTGCTGGACACCCTCTAGTGTTTTCAGCTGACGTATTGCGCAGAGTGTTGCAGCTAGGCTCTCCAGAGCAAGAAAATGGGCCGATTGACTTTCCGTTTGCAATCAGGCAATCAGCATTTATCAGAATGGGATATAGTTTGGAGTTGACTAAGTCCTCATACATGAAGAGTGGGCAGATAGGGCAATGGCGATATCTAGCACACGTCTTTATGGTGTGTTTTGCTGCCAAGAAAGCAGGATTCGATTATATCGTTTCGAAGACTCAGTCAGGGATGATAGCGCTGGTCTACAATCAGAGATTCAGCTTTTCAGAGATGTTCTTCGCAGAGTTTGTTCAACAAATAATAGCTTCGGCGCGAGAAAGAGTTTTGCTGTATACTAGATTTGTAATGATGCTGATAAGGCATTTCCTGCCGAACCTGTCGCAGCTGAATGATATTTAAAGCGTTGCTGTCATTGATAAAAGAATTTTTGCAGACTGCCAAGCACATAGAGGTGCTCTGGCTAGGCCAGTGGAGGCACCACTATTTGGTGCGGTGGTCAATCCAGATTTCCAAGTCTGTGAAGGTGCCAATTGGGCAGGGGATATTCAATTTCCACAGCAGCCGCAACAACATCAGCAACTGCAACAACCAAGGCCTCAGCAACAAAGTAGGAGGCAAAGACCGTCAGCAAGACAGACTCAGGCTGCTAGGCCTTCTACAAGCCATGTGCAAGAGCTGGAAGAGGCTGGCCCATCAAGTGCAGCACCAGTCTCTGATCCAAGAGTTGAAACGTTGGAAGAAATTTGGGCATCTGGACCCAATGCCAATGAGGAAATTACTGCTGAGCTTGTTGGAAATATCTTGGAGCCTCCAACTGGGGAAGTTGACATTTTTAAGCAGATAGATGAATATGAACCTGAAGCAGCAGAAGAAGACGAGTCAACTTCAGATTCTGAGTCGGAAGAAACAGAAGAGATTGTTATGGAGGGAGGTTCAGAAGATCCGACTGTCCGGGTTGCCACCTACGGATCCCGGCTATTAGTTATTAACGAAGAGGCTACAAAGAAAAGAGCATCGAGAGTTTCTGATGACGATGACTCCGATTTTGAGGAATAAGACATAACAACTTTGGTGCCTAGGCATAGGGTCAAAAGGCACCGTTTTATGCAGGGAGCTTCATCAGCCTCTGCTTCTGAGCCAGAGATGCCTACCGCTCAGCCATTAGAACCAACATCCATTCAGCCACCACCACCACCTGTTCAAACATCCATTCCCTCACCAATCATCCCAACTCCCATCCAATGAATTCCATCCACTTCATCAACCTTCACAGATAATCAAAGGTTTTCTGAGCTCAGGAGCAAGGTTGACTTCTAGCAAGTCCAAATCTTTCAGTTAACTAAAGCAATCGGTGAAATACAGGCACATAATGCGACTGTTGACAAGGAGAACGCTGAGTTGAAGAAATCCCTTGGAAAGATGGAAGAAGAAAATCTTGAGCTTAAAACTTTTGTTGCCGACCAAGCTGCAGAAATCAGAACAATGAGGTCCCTTATTGAGCAGCTAATGAAGAATCTAAAGGCTTAGGGGGAGACAAGCTGTAGAGAAGTTGAGGAGCAGCGAAGGGAAGGTGATGACAATGGCGATGATCCCAATGCACCTGAACAGAATGAGCCAGTAGATTTTCCTGCTGCTCTATATGCTGAAACTCAGGGGGAGCCTAGTCAAGGTGGAAGTGGAACTGAAGGAGGTCAGGCTGGTTCCTAAATGGCTTATGAAAGTGAAATGATAGACGCCTTGAGAGATATTGAGGAAGAAGTTATGGATTTTGATTTTGAAGAGGAGATAGAGGAGTTGGAAGAAGGAGAATTCGTACCGGAGGATGTAGTTGATTGGAGATCTGACGATGAAGTGATAGAGGACGAGGACGATAATGTCAACGAAGTGATTATCAATTCACAGCCTATCACGGAGTTATATGTGCGAGATAATCACAATGTGATTGATATAGATGAGATCAAGATAGCCTCGGTCGAAGACTCTGAACTTGAAGAAGCAGAAAAAGAGCCTTCCAGGGCTGATTTAATGAATCTGTGGTTCAATAAGGAAGAAAAGAAAGAAAAGCCGAAGATGAAGAAGAAGATGAGAATTCCTGGGGCAGAAAGTCTCTCAGGAGGAATTATAAGCTGGTTCTTCGACAGACTGCAGCTATTCATACTGAAAAGGAGAGATGGACTTCAATACCTTAGGCGGACGCTCAGAGTATTTAATACATTGCCGAAGGTAGAAGTAAAGGAGTTGGCGTGGAAAGAGTTAATCAATATCGATGAGGATCCGTATGCTGAGGTCATAGCCAAGATAATCAGAAAAGAGGGCCGATCTGGAAAGTTTGAAAGACTTATGCCGAGATTAGGAAAAAGGGTAGAAGATGAGACAAGAATAGACCCCCATACAAGAAGGCCATGGGCTAGAATGGTGTATAAGCCTGTCAGGTGTCTAAAGAAGGTGCCAATGAAGTCCATGCCACAAGATGTTCTCAGTAACATGAAGTGGTGGTACATAGATAACGAAACTGCTGAAGCAATAATGAAAGATACAGAAGACAAAGTAATTTTGCGAGTGTATGATCCGTTGCATCTAATAAACTTATCGAAGGACGACCTGAAGAAGCTGAATGATCAACCTATCTTCTTTCATGAAGGATGGAGGTCTGATGCCAGGAAGTACCAAAAGGTAGTAAAAGTTTGTATAGATGCAGGACTATATGGAGGTAGCAGTTTATATAGTTCTAGTACCTAATCAAAATGTAAATAGTTAGAAGCTATTGTCAAGGGGGAGTCTGTTGATACACCCTGTGTGACGATAACAGTCTAAGTTGTGTTAACATTTTGTGTAAGTCACTGAATATTAACTAGTGTTTGATATATGTGATTTTATGTGTTTGATATTTATTGTTTGTATATTTGAACTTGGTATAACATATTACAAGAAGTTCAAACATAAAGTTCAAAGATTAATTCAAACATATGTTAAAACATATATTCAAATAGAAGTTGACATGTGAAATTCGAATTTAGGTTAAATTCGAATTTAACATGAAGGTAAATTCGAATTTGACATGTGGACAAATTCGAATGGGCCTTGGGCCTGGATTTGAGTTTGTCCCATGACAAACTCGAATGGGTCTCTATAATTAGGGATTAACTCGAATGATTAGAAGACTTTTGCAAAATTCTGGTGAGTGATTAGCAGAAGGCGATCTCGAGTTTATCAGCTATTAGTGTGTGTTTTCGGAGAGAATCATCGCGTAGGTCGTTCTTAGTCGATCGTACAATGCCTTGGTAGTCTCCGTGTTCCGTGAGTGTGATATATCCGTCAAGCCGCTAACGAGCATTCCACACTCGTTGGTGTGTGTCGCGTCAGGATAGATCTGTGGTGTGAAGACCTTACACAACATTAGACACATTAGCATTAGGACCGAAAAATTCTACGTAAAAAGGATCAAACAATTTAACCAAATCAGAAGAAGAAAAAGAAATGGGGTTATTAGAAGAGTCTCCAGGCATTTGAGTAATGCGAGGTCCTGTATGATCAACTTCTGTTGGTACATCCGGTGTGACGACAGCAGTCTAGTTTTGTTATTGATATCATGATTGTGTATGAGGTTTACATTTGCATGATAAGCTTAGACGATCATATTAAGTTCTAGAATAAGTTCTAGGAACAAGTTCGAACATAAGTTTGAATGATTTGGTTCGAATTTAGGGTAAATTCGAAGTTGTCATTGAGGACAAATTCGAATGGGCCTTGGGCCAGATTCGAATTTGTCCTAGACAAACTCGAATCAGTCAGTATAATTAAGGGTTAATTCGATTAATTATGAGACTTTTGCAGAATTTCAGAGCGTGATTAAGCAATGGCGATCTCGAGTTTACTAGTATTCAGAGTGTGTTTTCGGAGAGAATCATCGTGTAGGTACGTTCGTGGTCATTCGTATAACACCGTGGTAGTCTCCGTGTTCACGTGAGTGTGATCTTACCGTCAAGCCGCTAACGAGGATTCCGCACTCGTTGGACGGTGTCGCGTCGAGATAGATCCGTAGTGTCAAGACCTTACAAGTGGTATCAAAACCATTGTGGTGTTCTTGGTGTTCTTCGTGTTCATAAGATACATCCTAGGTTTCTTGACGTTTTGGACAGTTAATATCACGATTTTGGACGTTTTTCGAGCTTATCAAACCAGATTTCGGGAAATACTTTGTTGTAGTTCAAGTTTTTGATCAAAATCAGTATTTTTACTTGTAAAAATATTGGTTTAATCTGCAAAAGTTGAAAATCTCGAAGTATTAGCCGTTTTTCGAATTTGCGGCGCTCGGGTTTAGTAAGGGGGTATTAGGGTTTTCTCAATTTTCGAGTTTGTCCAAAATACGCTCCTTTCGAGGTTCCTTAAAGTTTGATTCGAGTTTGGCCAATTCGAATTTGCTTGGATTTCGATTTTCACTAAAATCGAATTTGGATCTTCGACTTTAATTGGGTTTTCGAATTTAGTGGACCTTCGACTTTGATATTAATTTCGATTTTAGCTGGATTTCTAACTTATATTCGAATTTAATTCCAAACAGGTTTAAATTTAATTAGATTCGAATTTACCTAAATTCGAAAGAATTAATTTAAATTAATTTGGAATTAAATTAATTAAGTTTGAATTCAAATATATTTGAAACAATGACAAGTCTGCAGAGGTTTATGGAGATGGATCACGAGGTTGGAAAGGCGAATTCACCACCGAAGTTAATGAAAATTGAGGATTATTACTGGTGGAAGGATAGGTTTGCCGACTTCACAAGGTTTAATGATATGCGAATGTGGCTTTGTATCGATGAAGGATACATTCCACCTACAGCTGAGGTTGAAGGACGACAAAAGGTTGTGCCTTATTCAAAGATGAAGGATGATGATAAAAAGCTGTATGAAGCCGAGAACCATGCAATCGCTATCATTAGAGTGACGTTACATCAGGAGATCTTACACACTTTCCGTAATCAGAAGACAGCAAAAGAGCTGTGGGATGCGTTAGAGAAACGGTGTGAAGGTAACCCGAGGGTCCGAAAGAATAGAATGGAAATGCTCAAGCAGCAGTTCGCGATCTTCAAAGCCTTGAAGAATGAAAAGCTGGATGAGACTATTACACGATTCTACCATTTGCTAACTGAGTAAGACAGCCACGATGTGGAGTATAGTGAAACAGAGAAAATTAACAAGATTCTAGATGCTTTGCCTGCCAAATGGGAAATGTATGTGGCACTGATAAAGCATGATGAAGATAAATTCTATACTCTTGCTCTAGACAGTGTTATCGGAACGCTGAGGGCATATCACTTTGAGTTGCTGAAGAAGGAAATGGGTTATGACCAAGTTCAAGATCCTGCTATGTACTTTGGGAAATCAAAACCTTCAGTGGCAACTGAATTGAAGACCGCTACAGCATTCTTCTCGGGAGAGACATCGACACCGGCTGAATCAGAAGACTTAGTGTGAGTAGGGATTTCTTAGGGTTTGCTAGACCAGAAGAAAAGCAGCATCAGGCTACCCCGACATCTACATCTCAAGGGTATACAAAAATGCCAATGAGTGCTACAAAAACAGAGGAGCAACTGAAGCGTCTAGCATCATTTGTAGCAGCTTACGGAAATTGTATTCAAGGGAAAATAATTGATCCAGCTCTATGGGAAGAAGACTATGATCAGGTGGATCCGGATGATTTGGAACAAATGGACCTACAATGGCAATTGGCTATGGTCACACAGAGATAGAAGAGTTCATGAAAAGAACGGGAAGAAATCTAAGTGTGAATAAAGTAGGATTCGATAAGTCAAAAGTTAGGTGTTATAACTGTCAAGGGTTAGGACACTTTGCGAGAGAGTGTCAAAGACCTAAGATGGATAATCATCAGAACTCAGGACGTCAGTATTCAACCAGTTCAGGGAATCAGAGATCAGGGAATCAGGGTTCAGTAGCTGGTTTACTTACTAATGTGGAGTCTAACAAATAGTTAGAAGGCACACATGATTGGAATACACATCCAGAGACGAATACTAGGGCTTTCATGACCGAAGTGACAGAAACGGATATGGGAGCAGAAGAGGAAAGGAAAGAGGATATGCAGCAGTCTAATTCAGATCCTTTGGTGCTGGAAGTTACTGAGGAGCTAACTACTTTGGAGTATGCAGCTCAGATGGCCAACATCAAATCTAATCGGAAAAAGGTAATTCTAAACTTTTCTACTTTTCATGATTTACGTGTTTTATGTACTACGTTAAATGATAAATTGAACCTAGTGCTAGAAACCCATTCATCTATGACTGCTCAAATTCAATCCTTAAAATCAGATAATGCTAATTTATTAGACATTAAGGAATATCTTCAGGCCAAACTGAGAAATGATGCTCAAGATATAATAGTTTTGAATGACAAATTAATTGAACAAAGTATCAGGAATGAACTAATTTATGACCATGTAGAGTCACTGACCAAAGACATCTCTCTTAGAGATATGGAATTAGCTGAGTCTAGGGCAAAGGTTGCTGAGGCAAATAGCAATCATGTACCTACTCCTCAGGATGTGACCAATGATATGGTTAAATCAGAGGTAGTCAAGGTAACTGAGTCCTTTAAAGTATCTTCAACTACTCCTTAGGTTAGGCAAACGGTATAGTGTGTTCAGTCTAGTTGTAAGCCAAAACTAGAAGAAGAAAAGACAGTAAGTAATAATAACAAAGGGTAGTTAAACCAAGCCGTTGATACAAACAATCAGGGCATTAGTAAGACACCTAGGTCAAAGAGTGCCTATAACAAATCTTGTCAGGATCTGAAAATTATGAAAATTATGAATAACCAAGATTAACTGATTTGAATTTATCAGAGTATAAATCAATAATCTTGCTTTGAATCAAAGTTTAATTAAGAAGTTTGCGGAATAACACTTAATTATTTTAACAAAAACTTTCAGAAACAATTAAGCTTAAAACATAAGAAGTAATCAAGACTGTTTGTATTGCTGAATTCAATGATTACAATCACCTCTAATCTGTTTTGATTAGACGAAGAACACAGACTGTTCTTAGGGTTTTACAACCTTAGAGGCTTAAGAAAACTTAAACAACAAAGCAATTACAGACTCAAAAATGCAGAAAACTTCTCTATGTATGCATATTTCTTCTATACAATATTCTGTCTATTTATATTGCTTTATGGACGTGTTTCCTTGAAGGACTATGACTTCTCTGATAGTAGATATGCTGGAATCTTCGTGTAGATATCTTCCCTGAAAATCAGCACATTCTGTTTATGAAACTGTTGAGCAGCTTGAATGACTTGACAACATGAACTGAGCAGCTTGAGTTGTTTTGCTCTGGCAGCTTGAACTTTTACACTGGCAGCTCGAGTTTCTTCAACTAGCAGCATGAACTTTGTACTTACATAGAAAATCTACTAACAGTCTGAGAAGTCTAAACTAACAGCTTGAGTATACTTAAACTATTTCCCAACAATCTCCCCCTAACTTAAATTCTTTATACAAGACTTTAAGTTCTATACAAATAAGGAAATGAAAAAGTAAACTGTTATTTACAAACCAAGGCTTTCAAAAACTTACAACTGTGCAAGCTTCTGATCTACAGCCTTCAAAAATTCTCTCTTCATCTCTTCTTTATCACAAGATATCCTAACTGATTTTATTTGGAGCAGCATATCTTTTGAAAAATTATAAAACTCGAGATTGAAGAAAATACCAAATCCATCTTTGAATGTGATTCTGTAAGTTCTGGATTTGACAAAAATATGAACTTCCTTGATCTGTTTCCCTTTCTTCTCAGCATCTTCTACTTCTTTTCTTGCAAATTCAGGATCAGCAACTGAACTTAGATCTCTGATAAGTTGTTTTACTTGTGGAAGATCAGATCTCACTTGTGAAACAGATCCTATGTGGTACATCTTTATCAGTTCATCCCTGGTCAGCTTATGAACCATCTGCCAGAATGTATCAAACTCCTCTTCTGGTCCAGATTCTCTCCTTATCACAAACTTGACCCTTAAATTCCTTTCATCCAGAGACCTAGCAAACCAGTAGTTGATTTCTGGCTTTGTGAAATCATGTTGATCAATCAACTTTTCTATCTCCATAGCCTTTTGCAAATGGTGCTGAAAGATCACCTTCTTAACAGTTGATGGAATAGAAACAGTGGGTTGATCAGTGGGAGTAGGTGCATTGGCAGCTTCAGGGTGGACTGGTTTCGTTGATGGTTGGACTGATTGGGACGGTTGAACTTTTGGTAATGGCTGAACTTCTGAAGAGACTCTTGTTTTCTTTCCTTTCTCCATTTCTTTATCATGTATTTCCTGCAGCCTTTCAGTAGTCATAGACTGAGCAATTTTCTTTGGAATATCTGCTGCAACGGCAAAATTGATTAAGAATCTTCTCTTCTCAGCCTTGGTATGCCCAGTTGGCATCTTCCTCTTCCTTTCACCTTGCTTGACCACAAACCCTCTTAGGTAATCTCCTAAGGTTTCATCATCTTGCATTGGGGCATGGGTTTGCTGGTCTAAGGCCTGATCTTGTTCTTCTGCTAATTTTCTGGCAATCTCAGCATCAAAGGCAATCTGGGCTTCTCTGGAAGAAAATTTGTGCTTTGGAGACTCAATGAGAATACCCTTGCCCTTATCTTTTGTAGCAGAAGATGTAGGTTGGACTGAACTAGATGGAGCTTGACTGCCTTCTCTTATAACAACTCCAGTTGCTCTTGTAGAAGCAGCTTGAGTTTCTAGGCTAACAGCTTGAGAAGCTGTTGGGACTGCTAGCCTAGAAGATGGAGCTGTTGATGCTGCTTGGACTGTTGGTGTTGGAGCTGCTTGGACTGGTTCAGGAACTTCCTGATTCTCCCCCGTTTTGGAAGCATTGGTTTGGTCAGAAGGACCTACAACCTTTGCCACATGGGTTTGAATCAACTGCTCTTGTTTGATGAGCTTACTTCCACAAAGAGTAAATCCTTTGTGTAGATAAGCCAGTTTTTGATTGTGAGCAGCTTCTGCCTGTTTGAGTGCATGAATTTGTGCCCCCTGTGCAGCAATGATGGACATTTGGTATTCCAACATTGTTACAACAGGTTTCAGCTTTGGATCCGTTAAGAGCATCAGTTGCAGGCTAGTCTCAAGATCAGATAACACCAGGGGTGTTTGTGGTCTATCACTGACATTAACACCAGAAGTAGAAACCTCTGGGCCCCTCTTTTCTTGGTACTGGGGACTTCCAGCTCGTGTTTGCACACATGCTGTTGCCATGGGTGTGGTCCTAGAGATGTTGGCCCTGTCCTGTGCCTCTTGTGCAGAGACATCAGTAGTGCCAGCCACAAAACCCATATGAACAGTCTCAGAAGAGATGTTCACCTCCTGATTGAGGTTGGGAGTGTCCTCAATTGGTTCCCTTTGGATATTCTGTGCAGAAGGATCCTCCTGCACAGGGATATATGGCTCTTGTCTAGGGGAGGAGGAGGAAGGAGCTCCTGGTCCCCTTTTCCTTTTATATAAGTATCTGAGTGGGCGTTTGGGCTGTACAAAAGGATCAGAGGGAATATGTGTATCATGAGGAGTGGGTTGGGGTCCTGGGGTTGAAGCAGTAATGTTAGGCTGTGTCTGCTCAGGCCCCTCTCCTCTGTTTCTTGTGATGATGTTCATCATTGCAGAGGGCAATGGAGCATCAATGCTGACAAAATTGGCACTTGGCTTTATCAGCCTTTTGATTGAAGATAGTGAGTGCCTATGGGAAACATGTATCCTCTTATGTAAATTAGAAGTAGTGCAGGTGTGTGCAATTATTTTTGCCAAAAATCGAGGATACATCAAAAATTTCCCATGCTTCAGGGAATGATGCCTTAACATTCCTTGAAAGATCATATTTGAAAAATTGAACTGTTGGCCAGTAGAAAAGCACACTAAGGCAGTGGCAATATTTGAAGAAAATTCTGACCAACCAGTTCTTTTGGGGCTTAAACATTGCTGAATAATATGCACAAGGTATTTCCATTTAGGAGAAAAATGTGCTTTCAAGAAAGTAAAAGAATCAGCAGGACCCCTATATCCAATATTTTGAAGACCAAAGTGTAAAGCAGTAAGAGATAGGTCTTTTATACCTGTGGCATCTTGAAGATGCAGATGACTTCTGATGGACTCCTCAGTGATATTGATGGTAGTACCATCGATTGTGGAAGACAGGGTAGGCACTCCATTGATGGTTTGAACATAGGCACGATTCCAGAATTGCTCAATATGAGATATGTATATAGTGGGGTTAATATTGAGGGCATAGTGGATATGGGAGTGCCTGAGGAAGTCCATCATCTCATGGAACGGTTGAAGGTCAGTGTGTTTCAGGGTGTATGGGAGGCAGTTGTGTTCTTTTACGAACTCCATTGATCAAGAAACGACGGTTTGGGGTTTAGGGTTTGAAAAGAGTGTGTGTATCGTTCAGAGAGAAAACAGAAGGCCGTGGAAGAAGAATATGTAACTGGTAGTTACAACTGAACGAAACTGGGACCTTTAAAGGTTTCGAAAAGGTTAGGTCCCGCGCACACATTTGGAAAATTACCTAAATACCCTGCCCACTTTGACAGATCAAGTGAAAATAACTAGCAGTCCAAGAAAATGAACTAGCAGCATGAGAAAAGACTCATGCTGTTAGTGTAAAATTGTGCAACTTTTCAATAGAACAGTGTCTCCCCCTTAAATTAGCATATTGAGTTGATAGTAATAGAAACCAATTAATCCATGTTTACCATACCAATGTTTGATATTAGGAAAGTGAACCTTCCTACATCAAAAGGTTTTGTAAATAGATCAGCTAGCTGATCATCTGTATGTATTTTGGTAACTTGGATTAACTTCTTTTCATTACTATCTCTAAAGAAGTGAAATCTGATTTCTATATGCTTGGTTTTTGGGAATTTCACTGGGTTTTGCACAATGCTAATGGCACTTGAATTGTCAATATAAATAGGAGTGGATAAGAAATTCATACCATAGTCTCTTAGCTGATTTTGAATCCACATTACCTGGGAGCAGCAGCTTGCAGCTGCTACGTATTCTGCTTCAGTGGATGATGTGGAGACAGTTGTTTGTTTCTTGCATTGCCAAGAGACCAGTCTTGCTCCTAAGTATTGACATCCACCAGTTGTGGATTTTCTGTCAATGTTGCAACCACCATAGTCACTGTCAGAATAGGCGGTTAGTTCAAAAGGAGAGTCTTTGGGATACCATAGGCCTAAATGTGGTTGGCCTTTAAGGTATCTGAAGATTCTCTTAACAGCAACCAAGTGAGAATCCTTTGGTGAACATTGAAACCTGGCACACACACAGACAGCAAACATTATATCAGGTCTAGAAGATGTTAGATACATGAGAGATCCTATAAGGGATCTGTATAGATGAATGTCCACATCTATGCCATCTTTGTCTGTATGGAGCTGTTTATGAGGATCCATTGGAGTGCTTGCAACCTTTGTGTCTTGATAGCCAAACTTTTCCAGTATGTCTTTGACATACTTTGATTGACTTATGAATAGACCAGTAGGCTTCTGTTTGACCTGCAGCCCTAGAAAGAATGTGAGTTCCCCCATTGAACTCATTTGAAACTTTTTGTGCATTAGGGCCTCAAAATCTTTGCACAACCTATCATTAGTTGAGCCAAAGATGATGTCATCAACATAGATCTGGACAAGAAGAATCTCAGTCTTGATGGATTTAGTGAAAAGTGTTTTGTCCAGAGTGCCTCTCTTGAAGTCATTCTGTAGAAGATATGAGGACAGTGTGTCATACCATGCTCTGGGGGCTTGGTGAAGACCATAGAGAGCTTTGTCTAGCTTGTACACCTTGTCTGGATACTTGTAGTCTTCAAAACCAGGAGGTTGACACACATATACTTCTTCTTCAATTTTCCCATACAAGAAAGCAGACTTAACATCCATTTGATACACTTTAAAGCCTTTGAAACTTGCATATGCTAGAAATAGTCTGATGGCTTCAATTCTTGCTACTGGAGCAAAGACATCATCATAATCTATTCCCTCTTCTTGAGTGTACCCTTGTGCTACTAGTCTTGCTTTGTTTTTGATGACTATCCCCCTCTCATCCTTCTTGTTTCTGAACACCCATCTTGTACCTATTGCTCTCTTACTTTAGGAAGATCCACCAGAGTCCATACATTCTGAATTTTAAACTGTAAAAGCTCTTCTTGCATAGCTTCAATCCAGGATGAATCTTTTAGTGCTTCTGATGCCTTTTTAGGTTCTAGTTGAGACATGAAGCAGGCATGTTCAAAAGCAGCTAGGCTGAATTCTGGAACTGCTTGTTCAGCAGCAGTAGTCTCATTGTGAACCATCTTCCTTGTTTGAACAGGAGTGCTTGGATCACCCAGTAATTGATTGAGAGGGTGATACTTATGAACTCTTAGTGTGGGCTCTCTCTCTGTTTGGAAGGACGTTCCAAGGTTTGTGTCATCTCCATCAGAACCAGTGAATGGTTCAGTTTCTGGAACAGCTTGAGTTTCTAGGCTAACAGCTTGAGAAGCTGTTGGGACTGCTAGCCTAGAAACTGGAGCTGTTTCCTTTTGTGTTTGAGCTGTGCTGTCAGGACTTGGGAATGACACTTCAGTGTCTGGATTTGCATCATGTTGAGTGCTCAGGATCCCTGGAGGATCACATGACAGAAGTGGTAGAGTGGTGAAATCATCCCAACTTGTTGAATCTGCAGCAGTCTGAAACTTTGTGCCAACAGCATGAGAAATTGTATTGGCAGCATGAGAATTTGTGTTAGCAGCTTCAACCCTTATGCATCAGCTTCTGCAGTAAACTCAGCAAAGCTCAGAGAATTTGTTAGTGAATCTAAATCAAATAACCAATCAGGACCAGTGCCTTTGATGTTAGCAGTATTTTCATTAAATTCAACATTGGCACTTTCTTCAATTGTTTTAGATACACTGTTGTATACTCTATAGGCTTTACTTTGAGTTGAGTATCCTACAAAAAATCCTTCTTCAGCCTTACTCTCAAACTTCCCTAAGTGAGTCTTAGTGTGAAGAATAGTACATGGGCATCCAAAAGGCTTGAAGAAAGCTATTAGGGGACTTCTGTTGTGGAATAGCTCATAGGGAGTTTTCCCTTGTGATTGAACTACTTGAACCCTATTTAGAACATAACAGGCTGTATTAACAGCTTCTGCCCAGAAAGTCATAGGCAGATTGGAATCAGCTAACATTGTTCTAGCAGCCTCAATTAATGTTCTATTCTTTCTTTCAGCTACACCATTTTGCTGTGGTGTTCTTGGTGCACTATATTGTCTAGCAATACCTTTGGACTCACAGAAACTGTTTAGAATTTGATTTTTAAATTCAGTTCCATTGTCTGATCTTATCACCTTAACTTTGGAATTGGATTGGTTTTCTATCTTAAGGATAAAAGACTTAACAAGCTCAGCAGTTTCATCTTTGGACCTAAGAAAGTAAACCCAAGTAAATCTGGTGAAATCATCAACAATGACTAAACAGTATGCCCTTTTATTCAAACTCAAAACAGATGTTGGACCAAATAGATCCATATGTAACAGCTGAAGAACAGATGAGATTGAATTTACTTCTTTGGCCTTATGAGAAGTTTTGTGTTGCTTACCTTTAAGACATGCTACACAATGATCATCACAAATGAACTCCTTTTGTGGTAAACCTCTTACCAGATTCTTTTTAACTAACTCATTCATGGACTTGAAGTTCATGTGACACATCCTTCTATGCCAAAGAGCAGACTCATTTGATGATGCTTTGGATATTAAACAGCTTAAAGTATTTGATTTAGTCAAAAGAGCTGTGTCTAGGCAGTAAACATTGTCCTTTCTTGGTGTTCTAAGTAAAACAAGATTTTCAGGAATTTTGAAATCCTTTGAAAGAACAATGCACTCAGAATCTGTGAACAGAACAATGTTTTGTTTGTCACAGATTTGAGAGACACTCAATAAATTGTACTTAAGCTGTTCAACATACAAAACATCATGGAATGTCATGTTGCCTGCATTTACAGTACCTTTACCTGTAACCTTACCTCCTTTTGAATTGCCTCCAAATGCGACAAAACCTCCATCAAAGCCTTTGAAATTTGACAAGCATTCAGAATTGCCTGTCATGTGCCTAGAGCATCCACTGTCCAGATGCCATCTTGTCCTAGGAGGAGACCTGTGGTTGCTCTGCACAAATAACAGCTTAGTTAGTAGTGGAGTAAACCTAAACCAAATTGGTTTTGGGTTGGCCTTGTACATTGACATAACTAAAAACTGTTTTTGACTTCTTATATTTGGTGAGATCAACTGATGGAGTCTTTGGAGAGTATTTAGTGATAATATGAGGTATCCAACTATTTTGATCATTTTTTCTTCTAACAGTCTCAGATGATTCACTAGCAGCTCCAGTTTGGTGCCCAGCAGCTTGAGCTGTGTTTGTAGTGCTAACAGTTTCACTTTTTGCACTACCAACATCAGATTTTGACTTAGCAGTCTGATCTTTTGCATTAGCAGTGTGATCAACAGATTTGTCCTTGACACACCATATTTGTTTAAAACTTGATTTTGGCTTTGCCAAAGCTTGTTTTTGATGTGTGGACTGTTTTTTGTTAATTTTTGAGAATCTGTGATCAACTGTTCTCTTTGGAGCTGCTGTGGAAGGTTTCACGTTTGAGTGTTTTGCCTGTTTAGGATTTGATTTTGTGTGATGCACAGGCTGTTTTGCAACAGCTGGTTTGTAAAAACAATCCTTGGCTAAATGATTCTTCCTTCCACAGTGAAAGCATTTTTTGACAGTTTGAATTGGAACACCAGACTTTTCTGTCAATTTCTGGTTCTTGTTTCTCTGGTTCCCTCTTACCTGCTGTTGTTTAGGAAACTTTTGAACACCATGCTTTTGGCATGTGCAGATAGAAACAGTTTTACCTCTTTTAGTTCCTTTTGATGAAGATGCAGTGTTACAGTTAGAATGTACAGAAACTTGTGGAGTAGCATTGCACACACTCATCTTCTCTTTTCCTTTCTTACTGGGAACTTGGACTTCTATGGGTGCACTCTTTGTGTCACAGTCTCTATTTTGACTCTTATCTTCTTTTAATTCAGGACTGTAATCAAGGATAGGATCTACAATAGTCATAGACTCATCTAGTGGTTCATTGACAAGTCTATCAGCAACTTCACTCATTGGATGAATGTACTTGTTATTATATGGAGGTGAAGTAGCTCTGTATCCTATTCCTTCTTTGGGATTGACCTGAGATTTGACTCTATCTTTGAATTGAACTTCCATTAGGTGTTCTAGCTTTTGATTTGCTAACTTGAAGTTACCTAGATCTATGTTAACAGATTCCAGTTTCTCATTAGCCTCTAACACCTTCTGTTCAGATTCTTCTACCTTTTTATTCAGAGATTCTATTTTCTTATTGAGTTCCTTTTTCTCCCATTCATGATAGTTTCTATCATACCCCATTTGAATCTCATTATCCTTATAATCATTGATCTGTTTTTCCAGATCTTCTATGGCTTGCATATATTCATATCTCCTTTCTTCCATCTTAGCTAGAGTTTTGCACATGCTCTCATTATGATCTCTGTACTTTTTAACCATATTTTTGCATGATTGAGAGCAGAGTTTAGAATTTACCTCAGATGGTAGTTCAGTGGAGGAGACATTTGATGTTTCTGCCATAAGTGCTTGATTTTGGAATTCTTCCTCTGTCTGATCACTCCAGTCAAACACATTGTCTTCTTGAGAGACAAGTGCTGTTGATGAGGAAGCTTGAATGGGCTGTGAAGTCCTTGATGGTTGTTGACCTTGAGATCTACATTCTCTGGCAAAGTGACCAAGCTTATGGCATTTATAGCATTCCACTTTTGATTTATCAAAAGATGGTTTGCCTTCTGTTTTGGCTTGAAAGTTGGTCCTACCAGTTCTTTTCAGAAATCTTTTGGCTCTCATGGTCAGCATTGCATGTTGCCACTTTAAATCCATCTCTTCAAGATCATCTGGATGAATTTGTTCCAAGTCTTCAACATTTAGAGCAAATAATCCATCATTGGCAACAAAAGCTTCATAATGAGTTTCAGCAGAACTTCCATCACCACCTGAAAAAGAATCACAGTTATTAGATTTTTCAGAGGACAGAAGAGCAGTGTTGTGATTATAAGAAAAGGATTTCTTTTTAGCATCAATTTCAGTCTCAAACACTCTTAGACTGTTGTATAGATCATCCAATTCTATCTCATCAAGTGTGTCTTTTGTTCTCCACTGTGCAGCATAGACTGTCCATTCTTCTCCAAGAGATCTGAGAAACTTTCTGTTGACCTCATCTTGATCCAGATTGACCTTTGCACTTTCCAGTTCACTTATCAGTTTGTTGAACCTGTCAAAGATTTGAGTGAGGTTTTCATTCTTGCCACCAGAAAAGTTTTCATACTGCTGTTTCAAGAGGTCCTTTTGATTTCTCTTGGTACTTGCATTACCAGCAAACCTCTTCTCTAAGGCATTCCAAAGAGAGTGAGCAGTAAAAAAATTTTTAAACTGATGTTGATAAGCATTAGGAATGGCTATTTGTAATAATGTGAGTGCTTTCACTTCATTCATTCTAGCCTTCCTTTCAAGTTCAGTTTTTGGAGGAGTTTTGACTGGTTTTCCCTCAGCATCAAGTTCTGGATCAACTGCAGGAGGGAATTCAACAGCTTCCCATATGGCATAATCAATGAATTGAATATGCTGTTGAATCCTGAGTTTCCACATCTCAAACTCAGTGGGCTTGAGCATAGGCACTTTGAGTCCTTGCCCAGATCCACTGCTGCTATTTTCAAATTCCATTGAAAAAGATTAAAAATTTGAAAGAAAGTTTTTGACTTTGAAAAACAAAGAACAACTTGGTTTGAAAAACCTGATTTGAATAACCTGGTTTGACAAACCTGGCTCTGATACCACTTGTCAGGATCTGAAAATTATGAAAATTATGAATAACCAAGATTAACTGATTTGAATTTATCAGAGTATAAATCAATAATCTTGCTTTGAATCAAAGTTTAATTAAGAAGTTTGCGGAATAACACTTAATTATTTTAACAAAAACTTTCAGAAACAATTAAGCTTAAAACATAAGAAGTAATCAAGACTGTTTGTATTGCTGAATTCAATGATTACAATCACCTCTAATCTGTTTTGATTAGACGTAGAACACAGACTGTTCTTAGGGTTTTACAACCTTAGAGGCTTAAGAAAACTTAAACAATAAAGCAATTACAGACTCAAAAATGCAGAAAACTTCTCTATGTATGCATATTTCTTCTATACAATATTCTGTCTATTTATATTGCTTTATGGACGTGTTTCCTTGAAGGACTATGACTTCTCTGATAGTAGATATGCTTGAATCTTCGTGTAGATATCTTCCCTGAAAATCAGCACATTCTGTTTATGAAACTGTTGAGCAGCTTGAATGACTTGACAGCATGAACTGAGCAGCTTGAGTTGTTTTGCTCTGGCAGCTTGAACTTTTACACTGGCAGCTCGAGTTTCTTCAACTAGCAGCATGAACTTTGTATTTACATAGAAAATCTACTAACAGTATGAGAAGTCTAACTAACAGCTTGAGTATACTTAAACTATTTCCCAACAAATCTATTGACAAGATGTCCTGCTTTAAGTGTCATGAGAAAGGACATGTTGCTTTAGTTGTCCCTACAAAAAGTCAGAGTCTTCACTAAACATAGGGAAACAAGAGCAGCAAACCTTAAAAACAATGCCTAGTGATACGAGCCGGAGTAGTTTACAAATTTCTGAGAAGAACTCAAGTGTGATGTCATGTCTAGGTAGTCGACAACCACCGGTGTCTCTCAGACAAAATGACAGACTTAGGAATAATTCACCGAATAGATCCCCTAGTCAATCAATGTCTGGCCCCCAATCCATTATTAGGAATAATACACCTAAGAGGAGTCACACTTTAGTTAGGTCTAATTCTCCTAATAGACATACGACACCAGGTAGAGCCCAGAACTATCAAACTGAGATGTACTATAACAGCTTTTATTCAAGGGCTGGACCGCAAAGACCAACCCAAAGGTCGAGAATGGATGTTAATCACTCAACTCCACAATAGGTTCTCAATCAAAAACCCAAGTCACCTGAAAGAAGAGATGGGTATTTGAAAGAGTTCAAGTTTGTGGATGAAGATGGTATTACCAAGTCAGTCATGGCTTGGATTCCCCATGATAACTAACTTTTCTTATTTAGTGTGCAGGAGTTAACTACAGGTCCTAATAACTAATGGTTTATGGATAGTGGTTGCTCTCGACACAGGACTTGGGTTACAAAGGACGAAACAGCAGGCATGCTGCTTGGGTCCTTAGAGCAAGTTGAGAAGTCGTACGGGAAAAAGGTAAAGTGAGTAGGTTTGGATAACAATGTTGGTAAAAACAATTATGCGAATTTTTTTCACTAAGGCATTTGATAAGTCACGCGTTGAGTTGTTAGTTCAACTAAATGGTATGCATAATCCAGAGTAACTTGACCTTTTCTTTCTTTTTATATTAAATTAGTGGTTAAGTAGAATTTATTTCTTTCTATAGTAAGTTAGTAAGTTTCTTTCTAAGCTTATTTTATTTTATGAAAAAAAAAAGAGAAAACCATAAAAAGCTAAAAAAAAAGAGAGAATATTAGAAAAGAGAGTTAAGTCTTAGATGCATAGGTTCAAAGTGACGAGAATTAGCATAGTCGATACAATCTCTAAGTGTTAAGCTTTCACACATAATGTACCTTAAACTCTAAGTGATATACATTTTCTAGTTCGATGTGTTGGTAGGCATAATACACAAAGGGAATCTCAAGAGCTAATAAAATATTCAAGAAAAAGTCATATGTGTAACTAACTTAGATGTATGACCAAATGGTCTTAATTTTTATGTTAGAGACATACAGACAATGATTCTAAATGAGGTATGCAAGTTTTCTGGGGGATGTATAGTCACATCAGATACATCTTAAAGAAAAGAAAAGAAAAGAAAATCTTGGTAGTAAGGATAAAGTCAAAACAAGTCACTCTGTTGTACGTAAGTACAGACCTGTGCCTCTGGTTTGACTCGAGTTAGCAAGATAAGTCGCTTTGTTGTACGTCAGTACAGACCTGTCACCGCTGTCTTGCTAGCTTTAAATAAACTTTAAGACAAAGTAAGACACTCTTTTGTATGTAAATACAGAACTGTGTCCGACGTTTGCCTTTTAAAGAAAATTTGCAATACCGAAAAGTTATAGTCATTGTGTGTCTGCCTTTATCATAGAAGTATATCTAAGTATGGGACGCGTAAGGTAGTTTCTTGATAAATAAAAGGGCAAAGGGAAATTCCAAAGTGTTAAATGTTTAAAGGGAAAATCATACCGACAATCGACTTGGAATGTATATCACGTCAAACAATCAAAGGAATCAAAAAATTCCTAAGTGTGAAAGTGAACAACTGAAAGTGCGTTTGACACCGCTATCTGATTGAACCTTCTTTGACTTTCTCGCAAAAATATTCTATTAGTATAGGTCGTAATTTTCAAAGTACTTTTGAGTAGTTTTAACTTTATTTTATTTATTTTCGTTTATTTTATTTTAAGTAGGATAAAGGTCAAAGGTACTAGGATGCATTCTAGTTGGAAAAACAAAATTTGCGTGATAATCAGTTGCTAAAAGTGAAGAGTTCTGTGATGAGTTGAAAAGGTTGAATATTGTTCAAAGTTTTTCAAAACTTAAGATAAGTTGAAAAAGTTGAAAATTGTTCAAGTTTTTTCAAAACTTACGATGTTGTGAGTGTTTAACGAAGATAATGACTGTTTCTCTCGAACTTAATTCTAGTGTTTGGTTTAAGTTCTAAACCTTCAAAGAATGTAAGTAAGGAGAGTTTCATTGAATTTTTATTGTTGAATAATGGTTTTTAATGTCCTACTAACATATTATGACTTGTTTCATGTGTTGATTAAGTCTATACAGTGTTAGAATAAGAGTTTTTACAGAATTATAGATTCTTCAACTGAGAAAGGCGATTCGTGAACTTCAACATCTTAATGCCCAGTTGGATCAGACAGAGACTGATCAGCAGCAGCAGATTGCAAATCTGTAGGCTATACTGGAGGACTTGTTGAAAGATCGTCCATCTCAGGGGGAGAAATTGTAGAGAAGTCGAAGAAGATGGCATGAATAGTGAGCTGGCAAGTCAAAGAAGATGGCCTAAATAGTGAGCTGATAGATCTTTCAAGACAGCAATTTGCTCAGCTTGCTGATCCTCAGGGAGAGTCGGTGTTCATAGAAGCTGACAAGGGAAAAGGCAAGGATTCATAGGCGACTAAAGTAACTGAAGACAAGACCTGATCAGAGCATTGTCAGAGTTAGATGAAGATGAAATGAGGTTCGTCTTCAAAGATGACATAGAACAGGAGGATCTTGAGGATTGAGCGTTTATTCCTAAAGATATACCTGATTGGAAGTCACTCGATGAAGGTGGTAAGAATATATCCTCTGACTGGTAGGAAATGGACTAAGTTAGTCTACAAACCGGTGAGGACAGCGAATCTAAGGAGACAGTCATGGATAACAAAGAAGAAAAGGTGATTTCGGTATTCATAGATCAATGATGTGACAATAGCTGTCTAGTTTTGATATTCATAGACTCTGATTCTGATAGTCTATTACGATCAATTAACAACAACTAGAAGCTATCGTCAAGGGGGAGTCTGTTGGTACATCCGGTGTGACGACAACAGTCTAGTTTTGTCATTGATATCATGATTGTGTATGAGGTTTACATTTGCATGATAAGCTTAGACGATCATACTAAGTTCTAGAATAAGTTCTAGGAACAGGTTCGGACATAAGTTTGAATGACTTGGTTCGAATTTAGGGTAAATTTGAAGTTGTCATTAAGGACAAATTCGAATGGGCCTTAGGCCAGATTCGAATTTGTCCTAGACAAACTCGAATCAGTCAGTATAATTAAGGGTTAATTTGATTAATTATGAGACTTTTGCAGAATTTCAGAGCGTGATTAAGCAAAGGCGATCTCGAGTTTACTAGTATTCAGAGTGTGTTTTCGGAGAGAATCATCGTGTAGGTACATTCGTGGTCGTTCTTATAACACCGTGGTAGTCTCCGTGTTCCCGTGAGTGTGATCTTACCGTCAAGCCGCTAACGAGGTTTCCGCACTCGTTGGACGGTGTCGCGTCGAGATAGATCCGTAGAGTCAAGACCTTACAACTTCGGGTGCCAGTTCAGCCAACTCATCAAATGTGACATGCACACTTTCATTGACTGTTCTAGTTCGGGTATTGAATGCGCGATAGGCCTTCGAGTTGGATGAGTATCCAATGAAGATCGCTTCATCCGCCTTTTCGTTAAACTTCCCGAGGTTGTCTTTATCGTTCAGCACATAGCACCTGCAACCAAATACACCTAAGTACTTGATAAATGGCACTTTATTAAAAAAGAGTTGGTAAGGAGTTTTGTTAAAGCGCTTATGGATAATGGAGCGATTTTGTGTATAGCAGGCTGTTGATACGGCTTCGGCCCACAAGAATGGAGGTAGCTTCGAGTATGTTAGCATTGTACGAGCGGCTTCCATAAGCGTACGGTTACGCCTTTCCACGACCCCATTTTGTTGTGGCGTTCGAGCAGCAGAATATTGATACTGAATGCCTTTGGATCGAAAGAAACCCTCAACTACCGAGTTCTTGAACTCCGTGCCGTTATCGGATCTGATTGATTGAACTGACAGCTGCTGTTGGGTCTCGACACTCTTTATAAAATCCATGATTTCTTGAGCTGTCTCGTCCTTGGATCGCAAGAACCTGACCCAGGTATATCGTGAATAGTCATCAACGATAACCAACACATATCGCTTCCCATTTATGCTCTATGCCCGCATCGGTCCGCATAAATTCATATGAAGTAACTCCAATACTCTTTTCGTTGATGGTTCGGGTTTTGGTTTATGAGATGACCGTTTCATTTTTCCTTTCTCACAAGCTCCACAAAGATGGTCCTTTTCATAACGTAATTCAGGGAGACCTTTGACCAATTGTTTTGCAGCTAGCTTGTTGATATTGTCAAAGTTCAAGTGGGATAATCTTCGATGCCACAACCAAGAGTCTTTTGAAGAAGGTTTTGATAAGAGGCATATGTTATCCTTTACTATAAGCTTGGCTACGTCAATGGTGTAGAGGTTAGAGTTTCGGGACCTCACACTGCAGTTCTTAGCTCTAAACGTTACCTCTAGTCCTTTGTCACAGAGTTGTCCTATGCTAAATAGATTATATGAAAATCCCTCAACATAGTCAACGTTCTTGATGACTAGATTATTTAGAACTAAGTCCCCGTATCCTTTGATATGAGCCTGATGGTTGTTCTCGAATTAACTGTTCCGCAATACTGTTCAACTACGTTGGATAGCAATTCTCTTCTTCCCGTCATATGCTTGGAGCAACCCGAATCCATATACCAAATGGATTTAGCCTGAAAAGCAAATAAATTCATATAATGAAAAACTATATGCATTCAAACACATCCATCGTTTATTTATAAGCAAACCGTAATCTGAACCGGGTCCTGAGCTGTGTGCACAGAAGCCAAACGTGTCGGTTTAAGCACAACCAACAAGCAAAAGAACGGGTCCTAGTCTATGGTAACTAGAAGCCATTTCATTGAAGTACGGGTCTTGATCAGAAGTAACCAAGAACCATCTGCATAAAGATCACACAACTTTGGGTACCCACCTCAATATGGGTCCCTTTTTGTTAGGAGTTCCAGATGTATATGGCACATGTGCAATTTTAGAACCCATTTAGCATTTTTGTGTGGTCCGGATGCATAACCCTTTGGAATCCATTGAAGATTGGATTTATTGTGCTTTGGAACCTTAGGCGATGAAATTGCCTTCGGTGTTTGACTTTTTGGGACCTTTTTGACCTTTGCTTTGATTTTGGGCATCGGCAACGGACAAGTCTCAATTTTATTTAAGGCTAATGATGCAACAATTTTTGTTTTCTTTTTCCGAATTCGTTTAACAGGATATGGCACGAAAGCATTCATTTCAGGAACCTATCGTCTATATCGAGTTGGACATAGATTAAATAATTCACTGAAAGAGTACTTTAAAGAAGCAACAGAATTCGGTACATCATTACACAAATTGTCACACACATTGTTACACACATTGTCTTTAAATATTACAGACATCCTATCTCTAGTAACAAATTCATTTGGCATTATAGCCTTCTTCACAAAAAAACTTGAAAAATCCAGCATGGTGGTTTTTGGAACTCGTCTTACATAATCTGTAGGAACAAAACGATTAGAGTCAGTAAGCATGGAAGATTTAGACTTGACAGGATTTTCTTTTTGTTGGTGAGTGGGTTTCTTAAAAGACTTGGATTGGATCTGAGTCTTTTTAGAAACCTCATTTTTAAACGATTTTGAACACTAACCTTTATAAATGAAAGAAGAAGTTTCAGCTTTAGCCTTACCTTTATTTGATGACACATATGGAATTTTGGTGGAATGAGAAACTGTTTGTTCTTTTGAAAAATCCTTCAACTTTTGAGAAACCATTTCAAAATTTTCTATGTAGACAGTTAATTCCACAGTTTGTTGAAAAGTTTGATTTACCAATTTTTCTTCGCTCTTAAGAAGAGCATCTTGAAGATCAAGAGCTTTCTTTTGAGACGACTTCAATTCCTTTTCTAAAGCATTAATTTGATGTTGAAGAACTTTTGTAGGAATATAAAGTTGAGGAATTGGTTTTACAGTTTTTTTGTTTTCAATTCAGCTTCTGAATACGTTGACAAGTAGTCTTCCTCTAAAGTCGGTACTCTAGATGGATAACTCTCGTTAAGTTCTTCATATTGAAAAGAAATTTCTTTTTCTTTATGTTCAACACGTTTCTCGTTCTCTTAGTTTAAAACTTCTTTTGATGACTCAAAAAAGAAAGATTTAAGCCCGGCTCCCATATAGTTCATGTCATAAAATAAAGGTAAAACTTTTTGGGCCTTTTCCAAATATTTAGGATTTTTAAAACCGATTCCTTGTTTAGAATGGTAAAACCTAGTTTCTTTGGGCTGATTTAAGTGAATAGTTTGTTCTGTTTGACCCCTTTTTAAAAATGCATCGTCAAGGGTCTTTATTCGTGAGTACAAACTTATCCTTTCTTCTTCAATCATTTTATATTTTTATAAACTGTCTATATTTTCCATATTTACTGTATCTAACTGTTTTGTAAGTACAAAAATTTCTTCTTTTAACGAGAGTTTTTCTTCTGATAACTTTTCATACACGATTCAAGATATGTATTCCTGTCCTGAACATCTACTTTCTCGATTAACATCTGTTTTATAACATTGCGATTAGTTAACCACTTAGATTGATATAATTCAGACGATTCTTTTAAAGTTTGAGCTAGATGTTCAACCTCTACACACTTTGCAGTTTCAGCATTTAACCTAGCTTGTAGATCAAGAATATGTGTGTGCAATGTTCTGAAATGTAACAGGAATATACCTCATGTGACTCTGAACCGGATGATGAGCATTCAGGATCGTCGGTTGTGGCCATCAGACATGCTGGTGGATTTTTCAATGTCTCCCCCTCAGCAACATGGTCTGAACTCTCAGCAGTGGAAACGACACATTGCTCCAACCCTAGACGATCAACCATATAGCAGTTTTTGCCATTATCATCGTCCTCGTCTGTATCTTCAGCATCCCAGTAATCTTCCTGGGCGACGAGGGCCATTGCGTCGGTTCTTTTCTTCGCGGCCTCCAGCTTTATCTCATAGTAGCTGACGTCTCTGTCAAACTTATTGTTGCACTCCCGAGCAAAGTGGCCCGGTTTTCCACACTTGTAACAGAGACGCTCCTCGGCGCCTTTTGGTTCGTCAGCTCTTGGCCTTTCATCCCTTCTTTCAGCCGGCCTCTTGTCGGCGCGGCGATGATCTCGGCTATCATCTCTCCTCCTGTCCCTACGCTCATTGTCTCTTCTCTCATCCCGGCGATCGTCCGTGCGATCATCCATACGATAGTCCCTTCTATCATACTCTCTCCTGTCATCCCGACGATCATCACGCCTATCGTCTCGCCTTTCATAACGGCGACCATCTCGATAGTCGCGTCTATCGTCATACCTTCTATCATCCCTATCATCCCTTCGGTAATCATCCCGGCGATAATCATCGCGTCGTTCATCCCTACAGTCATCTGAGTACCTCCGCGGACAGGTGTCATAACGGAGTTGATTGTTAGTATTGTTGGAAAACCGTCGTTGTTGGAGACGATTGGTCCACAAGGCTATTTGTTCCTGAATTGTGGCTTCTTCCTCATCAATTACCTCACGTGGAGGAGAAGCATACCTGCACTGTCATGACGATGAACCTGGAGCAAAGGATGGAGTGGGAATATTCGTGTTGGTAATCTAGGCTAGTGAATCATTGGGTTTCATTTGAGTGTTCGCAGATAGCAGCAAAGATGCCAATTGATTTGCCATCAGTTTCTGTTGATCCACATCCCCTTGATACTTCTTCAGCTCCTTGAAGACGACATTGATAGATACCTCAGGGATATTCAGGGCACGTTTTGTGGCTCGGCATGCGATCTGCCACTCGGGGGGCTAGGGCTACAAAGAACTGGATGTTTATGTCATCCCTGTCCTTTTTGATGTGCAGTTTGTTCAATTCATTCAGTACCGCACAAAACCTTATGAACGTAGCCTGCAGAGATTCCCCGTCTTTGGCTCGGAATTCCGTAAACTTAGCCTTCGCTTCCTCGATCTTGGCACGATCATCGAGATCTGCACCCAGCATTTGGACTTCCAATTTGTCCCACATTTCTTTGGCAGACATTTTGCTGTCTACGCCAACCAAGATGTCAGTGGGGAGGGCCTGATAGATCAAATATTCCGCCCTTTTATCGGCATGCTGCCTGTCTCTCTCGGCGTCATTAGCCGGTTCTCGTTCAACTTTCTAAGCTAAGACAGGGGGGTCAGCCTCGGGTCTGGCTGCGATTTCCCGATAGTAGATCACGAGACCATCGGAGATGGACTGAAGCATTAAGTTCCCAAGCGGTTGCATTCCTACAAATTTAAGGAACCGGGATTTCCATTGTTCATACTCGTCAGGATAGAGAACAGGTGGTCTGTTCTCAGATCCGAGTACGAGAGCTTCGCGAGACATGATTTTGGTGCTGATTAAAAAGATAAGATCTTAAAGGTGGAAACTTGAAACGGATGGGCTGGACTGCGGAAGAATAACACACTCGATGCTGCTAAGGCGGAAGATGTTCTGAGTTCGGATGAAATGGAATTTGGATGGGCAGCAATTCGGATGAACAGTAATTCGGACTAGGGACCGAATTCGGATGACACTGTGGTACGGATGGACTGGACCGAATTCAGATGAGGACCTGGTTAGGACAAGGGATGGACCAAATTCGGATGGATTGAAGTCTGATCAAATGAATTCGGATTAACCGGATTCGGATGAACAGTGTGACTTCGGATGAACAGAGGGTAGTTCGGATGTGATATGGAACCGAATTCGGATGGTCCGAGTTTGGGTGAACAGTGACTAATTCGGACAGGCACTAAGGGAATTGTCCAGGAAGGGGAACGAATTCGGATGGTCCGGATTCGGTTGGTCCGAAATGGAGATGGTCCGAAGTGAAAATTTAAAAATTAAATCACAAGTCCAAAATATGAAAATGGGAAAGCCTGCTCTGAACTTCGGATGGTCCGAAGTTCGGATGGGACCGAATTAGGGTCCAAAATTGGTACAGGGTGGTCCGAAATACTCCTAAGTCTGGTCCGAAGTGGACTGAAATGAGGTCCGAACTAGGGTTCGAGATGGTCCGAGATGATTCCGAATTAGGATCTAAGATGGTCCGAAATGCTACAGTTGACGGTCCGAAATACAGTAGGTTTTAATAGATATTCTAAGGCAAAACAGTTCACATGTCTATTTTAGCAGATTTAAAGCCTAAAAATGTTTCTAAATGATTGGAAAACTATTTTAAACACTTTTGATGATTTAAAATATACCAAAACACTTAAAAATCAGTAAAGAACAAGCTAAAACCCACTAAAAACCCATATTTTTAAACTTTTCAAAATACCCGTTTCTTGATGATTTGGATGGAAAGATGGAACTTAGTGAGTTTGAAATCAATATAGGATGATATTGTGATGATTATAAGACTATAATAACACAAAAAACGCTATAAAACGGAGAAAATGAAGATCTAACCGATGGAAATGTTGAAGAACTTGAAGAACAAGAAGAAAACCCAGCAGGATCCGTAAAATGCAAGGTGAAATCCACCTTTGAGGCTCTGATACCAATTGTAAATATGTATTCCCGTAATGTTTCAGCACCTTAATGATTTCTTATCAAAACCCAAGAAGAACAAAGCTCAATAATTAGGCAATGATGAAGAAAGACAAAAGGAATATTGAGAGAGAAATGCAAATGGCGGCTGCAGTGTGTATTCAATATGTCAACTGTGTTTTACATTGAGAAACCGTAGGAGCTATTATAGCTCCATTTAATTAAGTATGGGGCATTGACACAGATGCCCCCTAGAATTTTACAAGGTAATAACTTACAAAGGAACTAAATACAAAGCTAAATACTAAGTAAATAATTATTACAAAATAACTCCATATGATCGAAATTAAATGTCTAACACATAAGTTGTTTGAAGGTTTGAAAAAGGTTTAATGTATTATTTTTGAAAACTTAATAAAGGTTTGGTTAAATCTTATTAGTTTCGGTCATATAAGTCCATGTATTGTTAGGGGTAGTATTGGCTAACATTGTTGGTGAGCAATAGGAATTTGCATTATTTAAAAGGAAAAGGGTTTTTACAGATCATGCATTACTTATATCGAAAACCCTATTCAATAACTATTAAATAACCTATTTCCCGCATATTTTAATTTGTAGATGTCGAGCCAATTTCAAGCTAATAGAGGATGTGGTTCCAACACCCGATTTACCCGTACTCCATGCATGAGAGTCCCTAACCCTGATACCGTCCGCTTTGAGATCCCACTCAACGCGGAATTTCAAGTTATTCCACCAAACACCAATAATGGTAGACCACCCAATTTACCCGTACTCCACGCATGGGAGTCCCTAACCCTGTAACCCGTACTCCATGCATGGTAATTTAAAAGATTCATATTGTTGTCTACATGCATAGAGGGAAAAGATTGTTAAAAGACCCTAATCTTTTAAGGCTTGTAACCTTGAGCTAAAATGGTAATTTCCAAGAGTGAGACATTATAATAATTCTATAAGGGAAAGGTGTTTTAACCGAAAATGTTCCTAAGCTTACATTCAAAATTTAAATGCATTATTGCGAAGGCTAACATAACCTAGACTTCAACATACTTCTAATATAGTCGGTACATAGTTAGTTCTGATTCTAAGGCTTGTTCGGGGACGATCAAGAGTTAAGTTGGGGAGGTTTGATGAGACTACATTATTGTGTGTTTTTGGTAGTCTTTAAGGTTTATATTTGAACTTTTACTTCAGTAACTGTTGTACTTTTACATAATATTTGTGTTTCAGGTTCAGGAAGTGAATTGGAAGCAGCTCGAAAAAATTCAGCTTGCAGGTAGGGGCGCAGACCTACGCCGCCCTACGCTGCCAAAACAGTAAGATTTAGAGCTAGAGAGCAATTCCAACATACCCCAGCGCAGGGGCAGGCACAGGCCTGCACCCGTACGGCAGCGAAACCCTAGGGCCGCTTTTTAACGTCCAAAACCCTAAAGACCTCGACCTCTAAAAATAAAGAGCTTCTTCATTTGTTTTTCCAAGTTCCAATTTATTAAAAATGCTGGTGAAGCCCTACTGCGGTCAAGTCATGGATTTAAGTACGAAGCAGTGGAGTGTCGATCGTTCGTCATCTTAAAAGCCTAAAAAAGATTCGAACAATAATTGTCGGTCAAGAACACACGATGGAGGGCTAGAAGCTTCATAACCATTTGCGGAGGATCTACGACCAAGTTTTATTTTATTGAACATAGTTTTGTATTGATGTGTTTATGATCATAAAATATTTCACGGTGCACAAATGATGTACTTGTGGTTATTATTAAGATTGAATGAATTAATTGGTAAAAGCAAGATAGTTCATCGTAGACTTATTATTTGTGTCGAGTCCATAGTCTAGGGATTAAGACAAGTAATGAATATTGCACGCGCTATGCCGAGATTTATTGATTAAAGTGTTCATGAGTAATATGAGTGCATAATTGGTTATGTCTATGTGACCGTTGCATAATGTTGAACTAAGTAATAACTTATGCCGTTGGAAATTCATAAATCCCATACTGAGTTACTGGAGACCACATATCATCGGTACTATACGCTGATGAACGAACTCCGAAAGAATGGACTTAACAAGTCTCAAGTTGAGCTGAATAGAAAATTCGTAAACTCGTTAAAACCCGAATAGAAATAATTCGTTTGGTTGATTCTAGATCTGTTTAATAGCCTAGTGGTCTATCAATCAGAAGTAGATGAACACACCACATCTGACTCTCTCGCATTTCTCATTGATAAAAAACTTAAGTCATCAAAAGCTGCTAAATTTCTTAAACCTCTTTCTGAGTCCTCTGAGTCCGATACTAATGAAGCTGAGACTGATCCAGAGGCAACTGAACTTCAGAGAGAAATTGCGTTACTCACTAATGCCTTTTGCAAGAAGTTTCCTAAAACGTCAAACAAACTCCGAAGAGAAGCTAAAAGTAAGAAGTATGACGACAAGAAGGAAACAACAGAGAAATAAAAGGTAGAAGAACGTAAGACTAATGACATAGAGAAAGGGTGCTTCAACTATGGATAGCCAGGTACTTCGCTTGCGAATGTCGTCTTCCAAAGCAGAAGAACAAGACCTATTACAAGACGAAGTACAATCTCGCTAAGCAAAGGAATGCCGGTCGAGCTCTGTTTGCTGAAGAACACTGGCTAGAAGACACTGATGATGATGAAGAGGATGCTGCAGATCCCATGTGTTTCATCGCCGATGTCAACCAGCTGAAGCTACACCTGAAGTCTCTCTGATGGCTCAGGATGCTAGTACAAGCAAGGAACCTTCCTCATCCTGTACAGAGGTAAGTCTTCTTCCTAAAGAATTTCTTGCTGAATTAGAAGTACTAAGAAAAGAGGCTAAAAAGTTAAGTGTGTTTCAAAATGCCCTTAGAAATGCTCAAAATGAAAAAGTCTGATTTGAAATCTAACATCTTAGTGTTACAAGAAGAAGTGTCTAAGGCTAATAACGAGAAAAAGGATTTGTTTGCCAAAATGTCTGAACTAGAGCACTATCAATAAATGCTTAAGGCAAATAAATCTGATTGTGTTAAAAAATATGAGTTTGTCATGGCTGAAAGAATGAATTTAAGAGAAAAACTCAAAGACATGGAAGATAGATTTTTTAAACGTGGCCAAACTGATCAAACAATAAACATGTACAATCCTAGAGAATTAAAGTCTAGAGATGGTTTAGGGTTCACTTGTCCTAGAGTCACGGAAGAAATGATCAATAAAAAGAAAAGTCAATTATATTATGTTGAGACCATGGGTCGGGGATTTGTAATGCCCTATAACAAGAGTTTGCCAGAAGTGCTAGCCGATGAAGAAGAAAAACGAGCGAGGCCTGATATAAAGCAAAATAAATATGTTTATGACTCATACTTTGATTTGCAACAGCAACATCTTATGAAAATAAAGAAAGGCAAAGCCCCGATGACCATTCCTACTACTGAACACATTGGCAACAATTCCAGAATTGTTCCCAAAAATTCTACTGGTTCTAGTAAAAAGGGAAAGAAGAATTCTCGAAAACCAAAATCGCACAAAATGATTCTTGAGTCTAAATCTGCTAAAGCTAACAAAGATGTGCATTTCGTATCATACTACCGAGTAAAACCAAAGGGCATAACACAAAAGACGGAATCTAAATTGAAGAATCGAGGAGCAATTACTGTTATTTCTAATTCTTTAGTTTCCATGTAATCAAAGAAAAAATTGTGGTTGATTTTAATTTTGGTACTTCTATGAATGATTGTGATGTTTCGAATAATATTAATGTTAAGAAATATTAGTTTAAGAAGTTGCTTAATTTGTCCAAAACACCAGTAAGTTTGTTTATGCCTACATTGGTATATTATGCTCCTGTAAACAAACACAAATGTCGTCGCAAACCTAAACAAAAGATTAAAAAGGAACCTAACAGACCTATAAAATATAAGCCTGTATGGATTCCTAAGGATTGTCTTCCTTCTTTCAAAGACATTAAGTGTACATTGTATAAGATCTATGGCGGTTCATTTCTTAAGAACCTTACCGTAAATGCTAATCAGTCAGGACCCAAATTTCATACAGTTTGGATACCAAAGGTCACTTAATTGTCTTGCAGGAATGGTTTCTAATCACCTCGGATTAGGACCCATACTTCACTCAAAAGGATTCTAAACAATCAGTTCAGAACCTAGTCTTCAATTGCAACACACACTGATCGACTTTTGCTTTCAAGCAAACAATGTGTGGATTCTAGACTCTGGATGCTCACTGCACATGACTGGTAAAAAAGATCTACTCTTCAACTTCAAGACATCTAATGGTCGGTCGGTGAAATTCGGCAACAACGGGATTGCTCAAATTCGTGGTTTTGGGGATATTGAAATGGAAAATCTGAAAATAACTCAAGTTTCTTATGTCCAACGTCTTGGCCACAATCTCTTCAGTATTCACCAACTTTGTGATAAAGGACATAAGGTATCATTTAAATCCACAAGATGCAGCATTCGCTCACTAACGGGTGAAGAAATTCTCACCGGCACTCGACGCTCAAATCTGTACACCATCGATCTATCCAAACTCAGGTCCACAAGTCGATATGCCTTCTCTCAAAAGCATCATTCAATAGTCTTGGTTATGGCACAAGAGATTCTCTCATCTGAATTTCAAAAACATAACCAAGCTTGCTTCAAATCATCTTGTTTGAGGCCTACCAGATCTGAAGTTCGACAAAGATCAACTGTGTGCAGCCTGCGAAAAGAGCAAAATCAAGAAAGCCTCCCACAAACCGAAGCCAGTGCCAAACACTACACAACCACTGGAGTTAACCCATATGGATTTCTGTTGTTTAATGCGCATTCAGAGCATCAATGCCAAGAAGTATATATTGGTGATGGTCGACGATTCTCAAGATATACTTGGATAAAGTTTCTACACACAAAGGACGAGACACCATACTTGATCATTTCTTTTCTGAAATTTACTCAAGTCAATCTCCAACTTCAAGCCTAAGCCATCCGCACGGACAATAGTACAGAGTTCAAAAACAACAAATTATCAACTATCCTGGATTCCGTAGGTATCACCCATCAATATTTCGCTGCCAGAACCCCACAACAGAACGGTGTTGTGAAACGACGGATTCGGACTCTAGTTGAAGCAGCAAGATCCATGATCACATACTCAAAGCTGGCTCTGCACTTTTGGCCTGAAGCTGTGGACATTGTGTGTTACACCCAAAATCGATCAATCATCAATAAATGGTTTGACAAAACACCCAATGAGATTATTCATAAATGTGCACCAAATGTCAAACACTTTTGTGTCTTTGGGTGCAGGTGTTTCATCTTGAAGGATAAAGATAATTTCGGTAAGTTCGACCCAAAAGGAGATGAAGCGGTCTTCATTGGTACTCCAAGAATTTAGCCTTCTATCGGGTGTTCACCAAGCGTACCAGGACAATTAATGAGAGTGTTAACATCACATTTGATGATTTAGCTGAGTCCGAAAATGAATTTGAACAAATAAATTCAAACCCGGTTTCTCATCATCAGTTTGAACCACTTCAAACACCATCTGCATCAACGTCTTCCATCTCAAACGGACAAGATGACTTAGACATCTTATTTGAATTATTATATCCTATTTCTAAGTCTAACTCCTCTTATATATCTGATGCAGATACAAATGAAGTTAGTCAAAGCTCAGTCAATACGGATACATTTGAGCCGACATCAACTTACTCCACACCACCCTCTTCCAAAACTCCAACTGATGTTGCTGTCCTTAACCGAATCCAGAAGACATTCCAGAAAATTCACCAACAACACCGGTCGATGCTCCATTAACCAATGCAATACCCACTGATTCGCCCAAATCAGCAAATGACCTCGTACCGCTTATGCGAAAATGGACACTATCCCCTCCCGAATGTCCAATCATTGGGGATAAGTCTACTCCGTTTCGAACCAGACGTGCCACAAACGCAGAATGCATGTACGCCACATTCCTCAGTAAGTTCGAACCTACAGCAACTGCTGAAGCCTTACAAGATCTAGAGTGGGTAAATGCTATGCATGACGAGCTTCACCTATTTGAACGACTACACATTTGGAGTTTAGTTTCCTAACGAAAGGATAGATCCATTATCGACACCGAATGGATATTAAAGAATAAAAGAGACGAGAACAGAATTTTCATCTGCAACAAAGCCAGACTCGTGGCTAAAGGATATCAACAACAAGAAGGAATTGACTAGGATGAAACATTTGCTCCAGTAGCCAAACATGAAGCAATTTGCATCTTCCTTGCGTAAGCGACTCACAAAGACTTCACCGTATACCAAACGGATGTGAAGACGGCGTTTCTCAATGGAATTCTAAAGGAGGAGGTGTATGCGGACCAACCTGAAGGATTTGTCGATGAGTCTAGACCATCATATGTCTATGCTCTCGACAAAGCCCTATACGGTTTGAAACAAGCACCTCGGGCATGGTATGACAGTCTATCCGAATTCCTACTCGATTCTGGCTTCTCCAAAGGTACGCTAGATACAACCTTGTTCATACAACATAAAGGTAATGAAATTCTACTCGTTCAAATTTATGTAGACGACATCATATTCGGTTCTACGAAACCTTCACATTGTGAAGAATTTTCAAAACTTACGGAATCGAGGTTCGAGATGAGTATGATGGGGGGAAATGAATTTTTTCCTCGGATTATAAGTCAAACAACTTCCTAATGGGCTTCTCATAAATCAGTCAAAGTATGTCCACAATCTCCTAAAGAGATTTAAGATGGAAAACTGCACGTCTATGAAAACTCCTATGTCGATATCCTCAAAGCCTGATGCCTATCCAATGGGTAAATCCGCAGACATCACGGCTTATCGATGGATGATTGGTTCCTTACTGTATTTAACTACTAGTAAATCGGATATAATGTTTGCTACATGTTTGTGTGCTCGTTTTCAAGCTGGACCTAAAGAGTGACACTTAGCTACTGTTAAACAAATTTTTCGATATTTTAAAGGCACGCCTGACCTTGGTCTCTGGTATCCGAAAGGAACCAGTTTTGAACTAACTACCTACTCAGAAGCAGATCATGCAGGTTGCAAGCATGACAGTAAAAGCACGTCGGGCATATCCAGTTCCTCGGAGAAAAACTGGTAAGTTGGGCATCAAAGAAAAAGTACAGTGTTTCTTTGTCCACTGCAGAAGCCTAATACGTTGTTGCTCCCAACTACTTTGGATGTGCACTCGACTCCGAGATTATGGCCTCAGACTCAACTGCATTCCATGAGCGCAATTGCCATTACTGGTAACCTTGTACAACACTCTCATGATAAACACATAGATATTCGGTACCATTTTATAAAAGATCATGTTGAAGAAGGTATCGTAGAATTACACTTTGTAAACACAGAAAATCAGATAGCTGATTTGTTCACAAAACCTTTGGATGAAAAACATTTTAATTTTCTGGTGAACAAGTTAAGCATGCTGAATTTATCAACATAAATTAATTTAAAATGTAACATATTTGCAAAGTTTATCTGCTTTTTCATAAAAGGAAGATTTTCATTTCCTTGATGTTACATTATCTAATAATTTATGTATTGTGTTTATTCATTGTAATTCTAGTCTATGTGCGTATTGTTTTTTCTGGTTCATGATTCATCGGGACGCATCAAGGTAAGTTGCTGTGGTTCTTCGTGTTTTATTATGCACACTCGGAGGGAGAGAATTAATTTATTTTGGTGTGATTAGTTACTCCTATGCATTTTTTTAATATTTTGCTTAGTTCGTTTATTTCGGTGTATTTTAACATTTTGTTACTGTTAATTTTTTTAATCAAAAAGCTAAAAAGATTTTTTGTGTGCTTTAATTTTTTTTGTTAGTGTTATTTTTTAAATCAAAAAGCCAACAAATTTTTTAAGTGTATTTTATGTTTAAAGTGTTTATAAGTTTTTTTTCTTTTTCATAAAACCCAGAATTATTTTTTTCTTTTTTTTTCCTTTCTTTTTCTTAACTTTAAGAAGTCGGGTCGGCGTCCCAACGGGTTGGGGGAACCGGTTTTATAAATCATATAAATGCCCCCCCCTCTCTTTTCGTTTTCTTCTTCATGCTTCCTGTTTGCCTTCATCTTCATCAAGAACAACTCTTTCCAAACCTTCACAAAAACTCACTATTTCATCATCAATCTGTCCTTCAGAAGTGTTTAAAGTGATTTTGAGTTTCAAAGTGAGTCACCATGTTACTTTTATGCACGAATATACATTTTTGTTGAAGCACATCAACTAATCTGTTCTGAAATGGATAAAAATGGAGTCTGAAAACCGTCTTTCTTCGTGGTTAAGCAACCGAAAAGTTTTGAAAAAGTCACTTTTTGATCCAAAAAGCTTAAAAGTGAAAGTAGTTTGTGGGTTGGAAATAAAAGGAAAATTTTCTAAGTGTATGTTTCCTTACCCAAGAGTTGCAACTCTCGGACAACAATGGGAATTTTAAAACGCATCAAATTTTTCTAAGTTTTATGGGTTTCCAAGTTATGCTCGAGAGTTGCAACTCTCATGTAAAATTAATCCTTCTTTGGTCCACAAAACTTTTCTAAGTCCTACTTGCGATAAGAGTTATAACCGAGAGTCACAACTCTCGGTTAGTATTTCATTCGCAAGTCATTCAATGTGGCCAAATTCCAAATATTTTTCTATGTATAACTTGTGGCTAAGGTAATACCCGAGAGTTACAACTCTCGGGAAAAGCCTTAATCGAGACCTAACTCTCATTTTCTTTAAACTTCAAATTAGTCTAGGTATACTCTCGATTACGGTATCATCAGAGAGTTGCAACTCTCGTATGACACTGCACCCGCATGTTGTGCAAATTTTCAGATTTAATACTTACACTTTTTAATGCAACCTTCGATTGAAGCATCATCCGAGAGTTACAACCCTCGGATGACACTACCTCTGAAAGTTGTGCCTAAATTTCGTGGTCTGGAAATCAGAGTTTTGAGCTCACTTGAAATTTCACTTGTTTAGGGGTTTTAAGTCATGTCTATAGGCTGTTTCACCTGAATTAATCTGAGTTGGGACTAGTATTGATGCCTTTGGTTCTACAGATGAATTTTCTTACTGAGAACTTATGTTTAGAAGCCCTTTAACAAATCAGATTCATTCTATATAACGCCTAACACATGAAACATCTATAAACAAGTCAAGTCTATCTTGCTAATATATATCTAACTTTCATCTAGTTGACAGATACAATGGCATCTCAATCTAATTCTAGAGTGAATGTACCTCCCCCAGCCCTCAACACTCTGACCCAAACCACCAATCTGACGAAGAACTCACCTCAAGATCAGTTGCACACCCACCAAGATCCTCAGAGCAAATCTTTCCTAAACAACTTTGGCTTATAATGAAACCCAACAACTTCCTGCTAGTCCCGCCTTCCTGGACAAAACAGAAGATGATCCAGACCTCTGTCTTTCAAATTGAGTTGATGAGGAAATTCTATTGGGCTACTGTATATCTCATGCCCTAACCAGCCACCCAAGACCCCGTCCACCTCAAGTCTATTTACAACAATTCTTGAACATGCTCACCTACCACCCTGATCTAGAAAATGAACACATTGCTGGTGAAATAGAAGACCACCCAGTGGAAATTCCATTTCAGAAGTTTAGGAATATATTGCAGCTTCCTCGCCGCAGAGATTTTCCTGGCAGGCCTAAATATGATGATGAATTGTCCGAAGAACAGATATGCCGAGAGATTCAACAACTATGTTATGATGGACCCTTAGAAAAGGCATCACAATTCTACAAAAGGTGTCTATTAGGTCAGTGGTACTACATGTATTCCATCCTTGACCGGTTCCTAACACTCAAAGCCACCGGTACAGACCGTGCAAGCCTCCGAATTCTCCGCATCTTCCACAGCATGGCTTACAATCACCATCATAGTTACGCATGGACTCGGCGGACCGAACTGATTGAAGTGATTCAGGCCAAAGGGACACAGAGAGCCAAGATTTGTCCGTGCTCAACGGTTCTTGCGGATGATTATCGCATACTGCATGACAAAAATCCCAGAAATCAGACACTGAGATCACGAGATGGTGGTTCGTGATTTTCAAATCAAATACTTCAATCATCCGATCACTCTGGGATCCTCGTCAGGCCTCTGATCGAAGAGCTCCACGCATATGCAAATCCAGAATCTCAGGATCTTAGGGAGTTTTGTGAGAGAATTGCTCCAATGGCCCAGCCTGGAACTACTAAGCCTGCCCAAGGAGCTCAACCTGAGTTAATAGGTTTAGGGGGAGCTAAGCATGAAAATATTGAAGTGAGGGGCATCGAGGGTAGACAGCCTGAGATCGCAGAAGAAGGAGACATAGGAAGTGAGGAGACTCATTCAGTACACCTATCTCCTATAAGAATCCCATCTCCTCCGTCTCCACATGATGACGATAACAATAATGATGATGATGATGTTACTCCCCCAAATCCAATTCCTACTCGCTCTCTCGAACATTGCGGGAGGTTATCATGAGTCGAGGGGGAGTCAGGATAATATATGAGAGCACCCAGCCAACAATAAGCCGGGCAGCCACATCTGCTACTGGCGCCAATGTGTTGGCTGTCGGTATTGAAGAAGCCGTTACTAGCCCAGTGTTGCATGGACAAACCCCCCTATACACTCACCGGCTTCTCAACAAGCCGGTGTTTCATTTTCACACAGAGAATTAAGACAAACACTATTAGCAACTCATTTGGAGTCTGCAGATATTGAAAAAGGTCGACATGAGCCCAGGTCACCGACATCAATTCATGCATAATCGAGTCTAGAGAACATTGACATTGACACATTTTGGCAAGGACACTAGAGTCGAGCGGCAACGTCTAAGTGACGTTGGAACACTCAGAGTTGGGCACACTACAAGCGCACCGACAATGATGAATGGAAGTTCTGTCAAAGCCACATCACCGCCAGCTGTGAGCATAGGCAATAAAGGAACCTTTACGAAGACTCCCTTGATGCAAACGGAAAGCCTTAGTGGTTCTGGGTTACAACGGGACTTCGTGTCCAAAACAAAGTTTGCAGATGTTAATATCAAAACTAATAGATATATTGATGAATACAATAGCAACACAATCAGTCACAAATAATCAAACGATTTCATATTGTGTAATAAGAATGTTTACATTAAAAGGCGGCTGGAATATTGATTTCTCTCTGACAAACCCTATTTTCCTTTTTGCATTGTAATCTATGCTCTCTTAATTGACCTCCGCCACATAAATAAAACATATTCTATTTTTACCAATAACAAGAATAATGAAATTACAACTACCCCCCCCCCCCCCAACTTTTCATTCATAAACAAAATTATAAACTACCCAACAATCACCCCCTTTTATGAAAGTAAGCGAGATCAGTCATTAAAGCCCAGTTTATTCTCAAACATCCGAATGCACCATCGGCTTCTCAATCGAATATCAATTTCGGAAATAAAGTCGACCATAATTGTTCACTCGCTCTGTGGCATGTCGCGACATTTGAATCTATTCAATGCATCTTCATCTAAAACACCTCTTAATGACTTCATTATCATTTTAAGGGTTCCATCTGAAAACTTTTGAGCTCTGACATTCTCACGGCCTTCTTGACATGATCTTTGTTCTTATAGATCACACAAGGATCCTCGTTTAGCACAACTTGACATTCTTTGTACTTTTCAACGTCCTTGAGATATCGATCAGGCATAGTCACATTTATTCTTCACATTCCTCTTTCCACTCCAATTTGTAAATCTTGAATGGACATCAACACCATTTTAGTGTGCATGAAGTGGAAGATAGCTTTGAGAGCAAACCGGCAATTTTCTTCTCTTCTGTTTCTACATTGTTCAGATCTTCAATGTCTTCAATGTAGACCGAAAAGAAATTTGCCTTGCTGAACTTGTAGATGTTATTATCAGAATGGAGCACGGTGAATGTAGGATAGAAGATATTGACAAATTTATCTTTTTCAATCTTCTTCAGTTCTACTATCCTTTGAAACACCCTAACATCTTTGATCGGTTGACCTAAATTCGCAGAACACTGGCATAATTCACTAGATGGGGCATGTTGGGCTCTATAACTCTGAACAGTTTCAAAAATGAGAGGAGAGCAAGTTTCTACCAAAAGATTTTCCTTTCTAAGATATGTTCCAAAAATGGAGGGCGGTTTCGCTTCTTGATAAATTTGGCATTTTGCTGTGCATTTAGTCTAAGCCGATTATCCTTATTCAACTTCTTATTCAGCTCCTCTTTGTTGAGCAGATTTAGCATTTCCTCAATCTCCCTTCGAAACTTATCTTGGACTGCCATCCTAAGATCATGTTCTTTTTTAGATTCTTCAGCCAAAACAAAGTCATGAAAGAATTTATCCATCAACTCATTATCGAAAACATTTTGGACTGAATCGGGAATTAACTCATCTTCTTCTACTTTGACGGTAATAAATTGCTTGTTGAGCATGTCGAATTGAGTTACTGCTTTCATGAGCTTCTTCTTTTCTGGATTATACTGGAAACCGAACAGAGGAGTTAGAGTCTCATCATACTCCTTAACCGCAGGCTTTTCAACCCTAGGAGTCTGTTGGGAAACCATCACATCATCTTTTAATATATCCTCAACCAGCTCTTCTTCATCCACGAACCTCTCAGCCCTCATTGACGTTTCAAAAAATTCAAACGATTTCGGTTCAGTCTCAGGCATGCTACTTTCTTTTTCACCACCTTCTATCATCAACATATTCTCTTCCTCATCTGAATCCCCATATTCTACAAAGTAATCAAAACCAGAAGGCATATCCAATGGATTTGGAACATCTTAATGAAGAATCAATTCCATTTCACATTGGGTAGCAGCTGGATCGTCTGATTTTGCTCCTCCTGCATCAGAACCTCCAGTCTCTGAATCTTTAACTTCTTAAACAACCATTTGTTTGTCGGAATCACAAAGCTTGCTCCTCTTCTCCCCCTCATGAGGAGCATCATCGGAGTCATGGACCTCATGTTTGCGTTTTGAACCGGAAGCTTGTGATTTGCAGGACTGTTCAAGAATAGAAAATGTATTTGATAGGGATCCAAGAGCATTGACAACCGTATTTTCTAGACTAGACATTCTTTCATTCATAAGCTCAAACTGCTCTATACAAAAATACCTCAGCTCATTGTTAGAAATTTCTTTTTCTTCAACCTTAGTTGTACCCTTCCCTTTCAGTAATCGTTGAATACTAAGCATTTGCGACATCATTGATTCAAACTAAGAAGACATTTATTGTGTAACACCATGAATAACAACATCAAGTTTTTGTTCAGGAACCAAAGGTAACGTGCTAACAGCTGGGTCACGCAGACTTCCAGTTGACACAATAGTGGAACTTGTAAAAGGAACCTCTGTGTGGCCTACACTCAGGCATGGCATTGTTTGAGCTCTAGTAGGACTTCTAACTAATTCTGTTGATGGTGCAACAGATGCATCCGACACCATAGTCATTCGGACAGAGACACGAAGTCCTTCTATATGCGTCTCAACAGATGAGACCGACTCAAGTGACCTAATGTGTGTGGGCTCTATGACATGTGGATGAAGGAAGGTACACTGGGCCAGCTGTGTACTCATTTCAATATCTATAGGATTCGAATGATCCCTAGATAGCATGTGTGATACATCCCCATGATCAAATGAAACATCTCCTTGTTGAGAAGGAGATGAGTGTCTAGGGGGTTGTGCAATCACTAGTGGGATGCTGGTTGTTTCAATGCCAACTCTCAAAGGAGAGCTGACAGTGTACGTGGTTTCCCGACTGTTTATGTTTTAGGTCTCCCTCACACTTACACTAACCACAACATCCTCCCTCTTATCAGGTAAGCTAACAAATTTAGATGTTCCAATGCTAGCCCCACCTCCTTCGTTATCATCATCGTCATTATCATCTCCTCATCCCCTCATTCTTAAATATTTGATAATGTTCGCTCTGAATCGCCTCCTTCCTCATCACCCCTGACAACTTACTCGTCCATCAACTCAAGGTTTCCCTATACAACAACCCCTTGTTATTGTATTAGCACACCTAAAGCTCCGGGGGTAGGAGACCTCTGTTCATGAGGCTCCACAAGAGGCGTCTGTTAGGCCCCTGGTACTATATGTATTCCTTCTTTGACCAGTGCCTAACAGTTAAAGCCACCGGTACAGACCGTGCAAGCCTCCGAATTCTCTGCATCTTCCATAGTGTGGCTTACAATCGCCAGCATAATTAAGGCCAAAGGGACAAGGTGAGCTAGAAAATTTTTCCCTGCAACGGTTCTTACAGATAATTATCTCACTGCATGACAAATATCCATGAAATCAGACGCCGAGATCACGATATGGCAGTTCGTGATTTCCAAATCAAATACTTCAATGCAAATCCAGAATCTCAGGATCTTAGGGAGTTTAGTGAGAGAATTGCTCCAATGGCCCAGCCTGGAACGACTGAGCCTGCCCAAGAAGCTCAACCTGAGTTAATAGGTTTAGGGGGAGCTGAGTGTGAAAATATTGAAGTGAGGGGCGTCGAGGGTAGAAAACCAAAGATCACAGAAGAAGGAGACAAAGGAAGTGAGGAGTCTCATTCAGTTCACCTATATCCTAGGGTATACCATTCCCCGTTTAACCCATTGCGGTGAAATAATGAACTCTTTGGAAGAGGCTTTGTGTATCCCAAACATATGATGTCTCTGCATAGTTGTTCGTCGAATACAAAGTCTTCAAAATCAGCTAGATTAGGGAAATTGACTCTGTCGATCCTCCTTGGGAGAGAGAAAGTATGACGGAGTATGGCCAATGTGATTTTGGCTTTGAACTGGTCTACGGTAACCTTAGAGTGATGGTCACAAGCATCAAGTAAGAATTTTATGGTGCGCTAGAACTGATGTAGGTAAATCAAAGGAATGATAGGTTTATATTGCAAAAGATAACCCAGTGGGTGCCTTTTCAGAATTTCTACTATGACTGGACGGCTCACTTTGATAACTGAAGGGTCAAATCGGTGATTGTTATAAAGATAAGAGTAGAAAGTGTTTTGGTTTCAGGAAGAGAGTTTCAGGGATGGGGTTGGAGGGTTTTGGTCCAGCAACGGATGCGGATTATATGAGTTTAGAAACAATGGTATGGTTTGATGATGAATGTGAATTTGATGAGTTGGAATTATGGGAAGGTGTTTGCGAAGCCATCTGTATCCTGAAAAGATAACAAACATGTTAGTCACAGCAGGTGAATACAAATGATTCCTACCGATAAAGAAAAACGATATTTTACAAGAAATTAGAAAAATCTGTTTCACATTGTTTACAGCATCGGATTATAGACAGTAATATTAAAATATTACTGTGAGGACTCCAAAGTCAACCATTAAGGGACTCATGTTAATGAAAAACAGATTTTAAAAATTTAATTTGTGAAATATGAAATTTCTTTGAAAAATGAAATTCCCACACTTAAAATATTTTGGAAAATGAAACTCGAATTATGCATGATCAGTCTTGAATGAATAGGCATGAAACTCAATTGACATTATAGAAATCACTGATAAAGAGGTGTCAAACTCGAGCCATTATCTATCAAACTTGAATGACACATGATCAATGTCGAATGAGCCTTTATCAAACTTGAAAAAGTCTTTATGAAACTCGAATGAGTCTTAATCAAACTCGGGAAAAACTTTAACAAACTCGGATGTTAAGTGATAAAACTTGCATATAACTTGGGGAATCTCGGGTAAAGCATCATGCGAGATTTAATGTAAAATTATTTTAAGTCCTTTTAACACATTGGTAATTTGAAGAAACACATTCAGGCACTTAAAACCTAGAAAAATTACATGATCATGCTCGAATTACTATCCTAAACAAAAACCCTTTACCGAACATTATCCAAAAACAACAAACTGAAGCACAAATCTCTGATTTTTAGAAAATATAAGCCTTGACAAAACAGATCTAAAAACTCAAATTAAATCTAGTATATTGCACCATAAGTCATGAAAACTAAAATTCAAGTTTAGCTCACCATGTTGCACAAATACAAACAATCACTTCTAACATTTAAGTACATATTCTAAATTCCAGAGATGCACACACCGAGATGATGAAGAACACACGAACAGACACACATATTGACATAAAAAGCGAAATAAACATGAAAATAGATGTGAAACAGTAATAATAAACTAGAAAAACTTACAAATTTGCACTAAAAATAACTGAATCAAACACGAAATGTTTGTTGGTGACTGTTCGATAGAAATTGAGAGAAAGGAACGAAAGGGCGGTTCACTGTGTTTGAAAAAGTGTGAAAAGGTAATTTGAAACTTGAAATTCAAATTCAAATATTTTTAAGTTGGTACCTGGCCCATCTTCTTTCTTTCTCTTTTTCATTTAAGCCCACTCAATTAAGCCCAATTAAAAATAAAAACATTAAAACCAACACACAATAAAATAAAACCACACAATAAAAATAATAAATAAAAACACATTAAAAAATGTGACGCTAAAAATAATTAACTAACAAAAAGTATTTAAAATGAAATAAAATAAAATAAAATTTGCTTCCCCTTGAAGTATGCAGATATGTTCCCCCTCAAATTTATGTCACTTTATATCACGCTCCCCCTGCAATTAAGCACATAATAAGAAAAATCAGATTAGCTATTCAAAGCAGTTATTCAGAAATAATTTTCAGCTTGCTCCCCCCTGGCATGACAATCCATCATCAATTAAATCTTAGAAAAATCAGTAGTTTGAGAGAACAAGATATCAACGTAAAATAAATCAAGTAAAAATTGAAAATTGCAAAATAATACTTTGTAGCAACTGAATGTTTAAATCTAACAATTCGGCATACCTAATTTGTATACCAACAAATTAAAACGTTTTTCATCTAACGCTTTGATAAAAAAATCAGCTAACTGATATTCAGTAGGTAAAAAATACAATTCAACATTACCATTTTCTACCTGATCCTTAATAAAATGATACTAGATTTTGATGTGCTTTGTTTTAGAGTGTTGCACAGGGTTCGACGTTATTGCAATTGCACTCTGAGAATCACAGTATTGGAATCTTCTGAGGTGTAAACCCATAGTCTCGTAATTGGTTCTTCATCTATAGCACTTGAGAGCAGCACGAAGATATAGCGACGTACTCAGCTACGTCTGTTGACAGTGAGACACAATGCTGCTTCTTGGATGACAAGCAGACGGGTTTATCACCAAGAAATTGAACTACTCTTGATGTGCTATTTCTGTCCATATTATCACCTGCGTGGTCAGCTTCAGAGAAGGCAGTCAATGTAAAGGTTAATTCTTTAGGATACCACAAACCCAGATTCGGGTACCCTTCATATATCTGAGAACCCTTTTGGCAGCAACCAAATGAGATTCTTTAGGATTCGCATGATATCGAGCACAAACACATGTAGCAAACATAATATATGGTCTACTCGGAGTTAAGTACATTAATGAACCAATTATTCCTCGATAATGAGTAACATCTACAGGTTTCCCGGAAATGTCCTCATCGAGTTTCGATTTCGAATCAGGAGCCATGGGTGTTTTCATTGTAGTACTATTGGTCATGTTAAACTTTGTCAACATATCTTGAATGTATTCCGACTGATTGATGAAAATTCCATCACTCAATTGTCTTACTTGTAAACCCAAGAAAAAATTTATTTCACCCATCATGCTCATTTCCACTTTTGGGACATTAAAAACGTGAACTTTTTACAAAATTCAGGATTTGTAGACCCAAGTATTATGTCATCTACATATATTTGTATTACAATGATATAAAGACCTTGACGTTTTATGAATAAGCTTGTGTCTACTGCACCTTTGTTGAAACCACATATTATTAGATAATGCGATAATGCATCATACCATGCTCGTGGTGCTTGTTTAAGACCATATATACATGATCAGGCTTCGAAGGATCTACGAAACCATCTGGCTGATATATATATACTTCATCTTTCAGTTCCCCATTCAAGAACGTCGTCTTTACGTCCATCTGATAAACTGTGAAGTTCTTATGAGCTGCAAATGCGAGAAACATCCGTATATCCTTGATTCTAGCAACTGGTTCAAACGTCTCATCATAGTGAATCCCATCCTGTTGACTGTATCCCTTGGCTACAAGTCGTGCTTTGTTATGGATGATAAATCCTTTTCATCCTTCTTGTTTTTGAGGATCCAATTCGTGCCAATGCTTGATTTATCCTTTGGTTTTTCCACCAATCTCCAAACTCTAGACCGTTCAAACTGATTCAGTTCCTCTTGCATTGTGACAATCCAATCAGCGTCCTGAAGAGCTTCTTTAACTGTTTTCGGTTCGATCTTACTCAAGAAATTTGAGAAGAGACACTCGTTGTTTGTAGCTCTTAGGGTTTGAACTGACGCAGAGGGATCTCCTATGATGTTTTTTCAGAGGGTGATCCATTGTCCATTTATGCGTATGAGGATATGGCTGAGGTTTGTCTTGATTGGGGTCTAAATCAAGGTAGGGTTGACGGGGAGGAGATTCCAAAGTGTTGGAATCTCAAATGGAATAGGGGTTTCGAGGTCTGATTATTCAAGGGTAAAGTGTGATTTTCTGGAGCTGTAGACTGTTGAACACTATCGGAAGAAACAACTACAGAATCTCTAGAAACTATCGGCAGCGAACGATCTGAAACGACAACAGAATCTTCAGTAACCCTGTCAGGAACCAAATTAGATTTATCAGTACTGGCCTTATCGAAATAGTCGTCATTCGATTCATTGTTATGCTTAGTGGACTTCATAGAAGTATTCTGTTGAGGATCGGGTCATGAACTGGCATGTCCAGGAGCCATTACGATGCCTTTATCGAATTTGACGTTTACGCTCTCATTGACGATCTTCGTGCATGTATTCTACACTAGGAAAGCCACTGATTCCTTAGAATAATCGATAAAGATTCCTTCATCTGCTTTCTGGCTGAATTTTCCTAAATTGTCTATATCATTAAGAATGAAGCATCTGCAACCAAAGACATGGAAAATTTTAATGTTAGGAATTATTTTATTGATTAATTCATAAGTCGTATTTCCAAAGCGTTTGTTGACAATTGAACAATTCTGGGTAAAATACGTGGTTGCTACAGCTTCAGCCCAGAGGAATAACAGCAGATTAGAATAGGCTAGCATCGTCCTTGCAGATTCAACAAGAGTGCGGCTTCGTCGTTCAACTACACCATTTTGTTGAAGAGTACGAGCAGCTTATAATTGATGAGATATTCCTATAGAACTAAGAAAGGTCTCCGAAGACTTTTTTTGTATTTGGTACCATTATCAGATCTAATGGTCTAGACAGTCAGCTGTAACTTAACTTAAGTTTTGCGCAGAAAGTCAATTATGATATCTGTAGCGTCAGATTTAGGTTGCAGAAGAAATCCACGTGTATCTCGAGTAATCATCGACGATTACAAGAACAAACTTTTTCTTGTTGATACTTTGTACTCTCATTGGCCCGTAGAGATCCATGTGAAGTAGCTCTAAAGGCTTTGTTGAAGAGTGTTCAACTATTTATTTATGCGAAGCTCTCACCATCTTTCGTTTCTCACATGCTGCCAGAACTGCTCTTTCTGAAACTTGAGAGTTGGAAGGCCTTCGACTAAACCTTCTTTGGAAAGGTTATTCAGATCTTTGAAGTTCAAGTGGGAAAGACGACGATGCCACAACCATGACTTCTTTGTAGATGCCTTAGACAGTAAGTAGACATCTTTGCACACATTTAAGTTGGCAAAATCAATAGAGTACAGATTTATCTTTCTATTTCCAGCAAGAATTTCCTTTCCTTCCCCAGATCTAATGCTACATATGTTAACCTTGAAATTGACTTCTAACCTATTATCGCACAACTATCCTATGCTAAACAGATTATGACCAAGACCATCTACATAGAAAACCTTTTGAATGGTGATCTGGTCATACTCCAAACTCCCATAGCCTCTAACTGGACAGAACTGATCATTACAAAATCTAACCGTCCCTCAAAATTTATCAAGAAAATTCGTTAGAGTGTCTCTATGTCCGATCATATGCTTGGAGCACCCGGAATCAAGGTACCAGACATGATTTACCTACAAATCACAGTAAACAGTGAGGTACCCACTTAAAATGGGTCCTTTAGAGTTAGGTAAACCATGTGGTGCAATGTCAGTTACAGTAGCAGCTGCAGTCTTAACTTTAGGAACCCCATTCTGAACAGTCTTGGGTATCCACTTTTGAACAGTTCTTTTGGGAACTGATTTGGAAGTTGATTTCTTAGGAACCCATTTCTGTCAGACATGGGAACCTTGTTCTTTTCAATCCACACATTCACAGTAGACATTCAAAAGCATTACGATTAACAGAACTTAATGACAACAAATCAGAACGGGAGTATTTAAGACATGTTTTAGTAGCTATGTTATTACAGACATTTTTCCTTAAGGAACTATTGTTATCTGTAATACTACTCTCTTTTATCTTCCACTCTTACGAATACTCTTTATTATTTTTTCCAATCTGCTTCATTCTCCAAACTTGCTTTGATGTTCTTCTCACAAGATTATTTGACATAAATGAAGAACAGAATTTAGTCGAATTCGAATACATATTATTTTACAAAATTTTCTTACCATGAGTAGAACCTGAACTCTTTACTTTGGTAACCTTTGAAGACGATGATTCACCTTTTCAAATGTTGAAGGAGCAAAGGTAACTGTTGCTTTATCCTTGCGTTTCAAAACAGGTGAACAAACTGATACAACTTTGGGAGTTGTAGGTACTTGTTTCAAGATACCAACTATTCCCTTAGTTTTAACAGTTCCTTTTTCATTAAGAGGTTTAACACATTTATCGATCTTCACAAAAAGTTCATTAGAAGGATGAACCTTAGAGTTCATGAACAGGTCAAATTCTTCTTCTGAGTTAACTGTTGCTGCAAAAGCAGAAGCATTCTGAACAGGTTGAGATTTGAGTCCATGCTATTTTGCAAGTTTTATTTCTAAACCTTAAATTACTGTCTGGAGCTTTACATGTTCATCCTTAAAAGTTTTGATTTCAATTCAAGATCAGAGTTTATCTTCTCAAGAACTGAATTAGGAATGTACGACTTTTGAATGAGAATTATGTCTGAATGAAATCTTTTGTTTTTGGTGGATCTTTATAAATTTCATTACGAAGGTTATAATCAAAATCAAGTTGCATTTTGTCCTCATACAACCTTTTCAGATCTTCTCCTGATTCCACTTCCTCAGAAGCTTTTAAAAATACCATTTTCTACCCTAAATGCATGTTTCTTCTATCATATAATGTTGGTGAACATGAAATTGCTTTGGAAAGATACATAGGATTGTCACAACCAATACCAGCTTTTGAATTATAAAAGTCATTATCTTTTGGTTGATTTAAGAGAATCGTCTGATCTGTTTGACCTCTTTTCAGAAATTCATCTTCTAAGGTTTTTATTTTCTCATAAAGCTTAGTTCTTCTACAGAGATTGAATTGTATTTTACAGAATAATTGGCATATCCTAATTCAGCTAATTTAAGTTTCTCAGTTATGTCAGTAATAGTTTTACTCAGTTTCTTACTTTCAATCTGATGTTTATTGAATTTTTAATCCATAACCGGTTATATAGTAAAGCAAATGCCTTATCTTTGGAAAATTCTAACACTAACGCATGCTCAAGTCTTAATTTATTTTCCAAAGAATGGGCATTCTTTTTCTCGGCTTTCAACGATTTTTCAAAACATTTTAGCATATAAGCCATTTGAACTAACCAATTTTCAAGTTCACAAGAGTTATCATTATCTAAGTCAGAATTAGAATCTACCTCAGGTGTCTCAGACTCGCTTTGGCTAGGACTCGCTTTTCAACTTATTTTCAAGTTCACAAGAGTTATCATAAAAGCCAAGCTCAGACATGTAGGGATCCAATTACACCATTTCTTCCCAAATCCCATCTGATCCATCACATCAAGCAAAAAGTTCCAACTGATACAATCAAAATCCTTATCATAATCAACTTTGAACATCAAGCATTTTTTCTTTTAGATTTTTTTGTAAGCCACAACTTCATTGGCAATCAGCGACCCGTCTAGGATCAGCCTACCTTTGATGAATGCATTTTGAGCTTTGCCAATGACATTACCAATAACTGACTTTAGCAAGAGCTTTGGCAAGAATTTTGTACCAACACCCAATTAAGCTGATAAGCCTATAGTGCTTTAATCCATTGTGATCTGATGTCTTGGGTACCAACGTAATCAATGAGGAGTTACAACCCAAGCTAATACTTTCATTTTCCCAAAACCAATTAATATTTAGATCATTAAAAAAAGGTGAAAAAAAGAGATCATTCAAAAAAGTGAAAAAAGAGATCATTCAATATTTAGGTATATTGAATAAAATTTAAATTTAACAAAAAAAATGACGCCATGTTTTGTTATAAAACTTTTTGCTTGATGTGATGGATCAGATGGTGTAACATCCGACATTAAACCAGGTTAGTAACTATGACCTAATCAGTATTTATTAGCCAATTATAACCTAATCAGTGGTCATTAGCAATTAATCAAAGTGATTAACAATGTTCATAAGGAAATTCAACTCAATTAGAATCAATTTCATCGGTGCGATAAATCGGCAAATCAATTAATCCGATCGATTTACGATATGAAGGATTAATTCAACTAAGTACATAATTAGATTATGATTAGTGACACTAATCATACACTAATACAATTACTTAACATTAATTATGCAAGACTAAAACAATTCAATAAACTAATGCATTCATAAGTATTTATGAATTCATAAAAAAAGGGAAATACAAGAATACATTTTGAAATACATTTATATAAAAAAATACCCCATAAATACCATAGAGGGCCGGCCATAGGATGGTACAAGTAGCCATTGACTTTTAATTTTTTTAATATCAAACTCCATAACCCATCTCAATCAAATCTTTCACACACCTCACTCTTTCATTTCAAAGAAATCCTTTACTCAACCTTCAAATCCATCATCATTTCACCACCTTTATTCATCTATAATTAGAGGTTCATTTCACGTTAATTTCCACACTTGCATCACATAAAAATCTCTCTTTCTCTCCCTCTTAAATCCGGCCCCAAGGGTGTGAAGAACACCAAAGTTTGCAACTTTATTATTTTTGCAATATTCAAGTGTTTTGGGGTGCAACTTTCGCAAGAGTTTCAACTTCTATTCATTTTCATTCTTCTAACACATCAAAGTAAGTAAATACTAACCTATTTATACCTTGTATTTATGTTTATATAAGTCTTGCATAATATATATAATCACCAACAACAAAAAGTTTCATAAAAACTCAAGTTTATAAAACACTAGTTTTGTTTTTAAGTTGTTTTCTTCAAATGTGTTTATAAATATATAAACACATCATGTAAGAGTAAATATTATGAAAATAAGTTATATGAATGTGTTTTATAACTTTTTATACAAGTACTTTTTGAATAAACAACCAGAATCACAAGTTATTTCAAGTTTATGAAATACGGAATTTCGGCATAAGTGTTGCGTCGACTTTGAAAAATCATAACTAATTCATAACTTAACGAAATGAGTTGATTCTTGTCTCAAAAGTTAGATCCATGTCTTAACTAAAAATATGCAAGTTTTCATAATTTATTATGGAGTTTAGAACCCCCAGATATAATTTGGGAACCCGAAAGTTTGACAGCTCAAAAATGGCCAACATAGGGTTTTTTAACGAGTTTTTTCCCTAACCTAAAGACCTCGAAAAATGGTCATTCTTGACATTAAAATTTCTTTGTATATAGTAGTTTAATGTCTAAGAAAACCAAAACCTAAATCGTTTTGAAGGTTGGTCAAAAACAGCCTCAAAGTAGACCGAAAAACCTTCAAAAAGCTGGAAAATTATATGTGTGTGTGTGTGTGTGTGTGTGTGTATATATATATATATATATATATATATATATATATATATATATATATATATATATATATATATATATATATATATATATATATATATATATATATATAAATAAACTTGACGTTTTAAGTGGGTTTTATTTATAAACTTGTAATGTTGGGTGATTTAAGACATAAAACCTTTATATATACATATTATCACATATATTGGAGATTATTAAGTCCTTTATATCATTTAGGGCTTGGTTAATCACATCCGGTTCATCATCCATCAATCAACGCAGACTTGCATTTTACGCGCATATTTTGCCATCATACGCTCAGTGAGTCTTCATAGCTCCTATTTTCACACTGTTATGTTTTGGGGTTGAAATACATGCTACGTTTTCATATGGACACGGAAACTACTTCATTTCTATTATGTATTACACATGTGGTTCCATCAGCCCTCAAATCATGAACCGTTAATTACATTTATTTGTAAGGGCGAATATATTGTGGATAAATCTATCGGGAGTCATGTCCCTCATTCGGGTTAGTCTTACCGGCTAACGGCGGAATGCATATATATTTAACATTATGGTATTACGTATGGGAATACTGCACAGGGCAAACTCATAATTAAGTTTCAGTTACATGATGGTTTTTATGTAATACATAACATGGAATTTATGATTTTATAAATTCAAACTCAACTGTTGACGTCCATACAAGTCTTATTTACGTGTAAACCTATGATCACGCCAACAATTTTAGTTGACGTATTTTAGCGTGTATTTTCAGGAAATTAAGGCAAATGTACGGCATCGGAAGTATTTCAATGGATTCCGTACTTTTGGAGTCGTATTAATTTTCAAACCATCAGAGATTTATTTGCATTATTTTGGTAAATTAAATAATGTATTTAAATCTCTGTAATTTGCGAACTACTTACGCTTTATGTTGTTTATGTAAAACAATATTTATGTTTGAAGTCAAATCGATGTATTTTTTAAAACGTCCATATAGTGGTCGTTCACTTGATTATGGTTACGCTTCCGCGATGTCACGCTTCGTTGCCAACCGGGGTAACGGGGTGTGACAGATTTGTATCAGAGCGATAGTTATAGTGAACTAGGTTGCATTAGTACCCTAGACTATAACTGCACTTAAGTTTTACTGAATTCTTTTTTAAATATTTTGTAACTAACTAAAAGACTATAAATGAACCTTGATAGCAGAACCATGTTAAACAACACCATCATCGTCTTGTCCGATTCTGAGGATGAGTACACCCCCATGAGCCCCAAAGTCACGGAGGTTTTCACCAAAGAAGATCCGTCTGAAGAAGAGGACCCCTCCGAGGAGCCGATGGAGGAATCAGAAGAGGTGCCCATGGAAGACGAAAACACCGGAGAGGATCCACCACCCCCGCTGATCCCCTCCTACACACCATATCACCCCAAGGTTTCGTCATTCGAACCATACCGTCCTCACCCCAACGGTCCAAAGATACTATTGATACCGAGACGGGGGACTATTCCCATCCCAGCTCCCCAACCAAGTTCACCACCACAGCAGTGACGGACAAATGCCTGCAGATGGGGTTGGATGCCCGAGACCCTCCAAGAGTGAAGGTGGGAGGAGGGAATCCCCTCCCACTTTGAGATCGGAGGACCATCCTCCGCACCGACGACACCGCTCACTCAAGAGCCAGCCGATCAGACCATACCTCTTTTGGTAGCAAGGTCATCACGGCACGATCTCCAAATTCGGTTACTTAACCAGGATATTGGAGAGATGACTGCTCGTATAGAGCAGGAGGAGTTGCAAAACTCTAACCTATACTGGGCCAACCAGCACGCCCTCGCTGATCAACAGGACGGGCTGGTGGAGCTTCGGTAGCGACTAGCCGAAATACAAGGCCCGTAATGAGGAGCTTACACAGTGCCTCAATACAATGGAGAAGGGAGAGACCCCAGATCACTCCCACACCTAGTATCCCATATCTTTGTAATGTTAGGAAATTATTATGTAATAGTGTAGGACTAAAAATTTTCGGGTAATAACCCGCCCCGATGTAAGAAATTATATATGATTAATGAAAATTGCAAGTTATTTATGAATCTGTGTTTGATGATTATAGAACTGTGCCCTAAGAAAAATTTAAATCTTTAAGACTCAACTTCTTACACTATGCTCTTTTCTTTAAACTTTAAGATAATGCAGACAAAGAGAGCCATGAACACCACCGAGATCGAGCAACTGATCGCACAACGAGTGGCAGCAGCTATAGCCACTTATGAAACCAATCGCAATAGCACCGCAAAAGGCGACGGAGGAGCTAGTCGCACCACGGGAGGGTCTGATTCAACCCAGAAAGGGTGTGGAATCAAAGGATTTTTAAGCTGTAAGCCTCGAGACTTTAATGGAACAGAAGGCGCTGTCGGACTAGTCCACTAGTTCGAGAATCTGGAGTCTGTGTTCCGCGTTAGTGGTTGCATCCAGGATGAGAATTTCAAGTTCGCCACCCACACTCTTTAAGATGGCGCTTTGACATGGTGGAATTCATATGCTCAGTCTGTGGGGATTGATACAGCTTACCAACTCGCCTGGACCGAGTTAAAACAAATGATGACAAATGAGTGTTGCCCGAGAAATGAACTGCAAAAGATGGAGTCAGAATTCTGGAATCTGGCTATGAAGGCAACGGATGTAGCTGGGTACACCAACCGTTTTCACGAGTTGAGTCTGTTGTGCCCACAGATGGTCACTACGAGGTACAAGCGTATTGAGCGCTACATCTGGAGATTCGCCCCCCAAATTCAAGGGAATGTCAGCGCCTCCAACCCAACCACAATCCCGAGCGCCATCCGAATGATGAATAACTTGATGGACCAAGTGGCCGGAAGGAATGAGGCCAAAGCAGGAGAAAACAAGAGGAAATGGGAAGACAAATCAAGGAAAGGTTAGGGTTCCCAGTCCAAAAAGCCCGAGATCATCAAAGCTTTTGTCGCCGGAGCTGAGTCAAGGAAAGGCTATACTAGCAATAAACCATGGTGTAACTGATGCACCTACCATCACGTAGGTCCCTATCCAACCCCTTGCAGTAAATGTAAGAAGCTCGGTCATCTGACCCAAGACTGTAAGTATAACACCAATGGAGGCAACAGCAGCACGCAAAGGAGCTGTTTTCAATGTGGGAAGATTGGGCACTTCATGAAGGATTGTCCCAAGTTAAGGAGAAATGGTGGAGCTCAAGGGAGAGCTTTTGTATTGGGAGCAGGTGATGGTCGTCAAGATCCCAAAGTAGTAACGAGAACATTCTTTCTTAATGATATGTATGCTTATGTTCTATTTGATACTGGGGCTGATAGAAGTTTTATATCTGCTAAGTTTAGTGAACAACTGAATGCCACTCTTTCCCCATAAGAAAATGCTTATGCCGTTGAATTAGCGGACAGAAAGTTGATTGAAGCAAATAGTATAATTAAGGAGTGCACACTAAAACTGGAAGATCACCCCTTTAAGATAAACTTGATGCCTATTGAACTCGGAAGCTTCGACGTGGTTATTGGTATGGATTGGTTGCCAGACAACCATGCCGAAATCTTATGTTGTAAGAAGGTCGTAAGAATACCACTTAAGAAAAAGAAAGTCCTTACCGTCCAGGGAGAAAGAAAGAATCGCCAGTTGAACGCCATCTCTATTCTAAGAACGCTGAAATGCCTTCGAAGAGGTTGTCAAGCAGTACTAGTTCAACTAGTGGAAAAAGAGTCAAAGGAGAAGCGACTTGAAGAAATCCCGGTAGTTCGTGACTACCCAAAAGTCTTTCCTGAAGACTTGCCTGGTCTACCACCAATTAGACAAGTAGAATTTCAGATTGACGTGGTGCCTGGAGCTGCACCTGTTGCACAAGCACCCTACTGATTCGCTCCGTCAGAGATGCAAGAATTATCCAATCAGCTGCAAGAACTGTTGGCTAAAGGATTCATCTGACCAAGTTCCTCACCTTGGGGAGCTCCGGTATTATTTGTCAAGAAGAAGGACGGATCCTTTAGGATGTGCATTGATTATCGAGAGCTGGACAAGTTGAAAATCAAAAACCGATACCCTCTTCCCAGAATCGACAATCTGTTCGATCTGCAAGGATCTAGTTACAACTCTAAGATTGATCTACGATCCGGGTATCACCAAGTTAAGGTTCGGGAAGAAGATATACCCTAGACAACATTCAGAACTTGTTATGGACATTACGAATTTCAGGTGACACCATTCGGTTTGACCAACGCACCAGCCGTATTCATGGACCTTATGAATCGAGTGTGTAAACATTATATGGACAAATTTGTAATAGTGTTCATAGACGATATCCTTATCTATTCCAAAAGAAGGGAGGAGCGTGAGCAGCATCTGAAGTTGATTTTGGAGCTGCCAGAGAAAGAACAGTTGTACGCCAAAATCTCTAAGTGTGAATTTTGGCTTCGAGATGTCAAATTCCTAGGGCAAGTGATCAATAGCCAAGGAATTCAAGTAGACCCATCAAAAATCGAGGGCATTAAGAACTAGGCAACTCCTAGGACACCCACCGAAATCTGTCAGTTCTTAGGTCTTGCCGGTTATTATAGGAGATTCATTGAATACATCTCGAAGATATCCAGTTCCTTGACAAAATTGACTCGAAAGGACATAAAGTACAACTGGGGTGAAAACCAGGAAACGACATTCTGACTGTTAAAGCAAAGATTGTGTAGCGCACCTATTTTGTCCTTGCCAGAAGGAACAGAAGATTTTGTGGTTTATTGCGATGCCTCACACAATGGTTTGGGTTGCGTGTTAATGCAAAGAGACAAGGTTATCACTTATGCATCGCGACAACTTAAAATTCATGAGGTAAACTACACGACTCACGACCTGGAGCTTGGAGCTGTGGTATTTGCTCTCTAGATTTGAAGGCACTACCTTTACGGTACAAACTGCACGGTGTTTACAGACCACAAGAGCCTTCAGCATATTTTGAACCAGAAACATGAGGCAACGACGCTGGGTGGAGCTGCTTAGCGATTATGATTGCGAGATCCGTCATCATCCGGGTAAGGAAAATGTTGTAGATGATGCCTTGAGCCGAAAGGAACGAGTTAAACCCTTAAGAGTCCGAGCTTTAGTCATGACTCTACAGTCAAACCTGAACTCTCAAATCCGCGAGGCACAAGAGGAAGCAGTCAAGGAGGGAAATCTGCTAGATGAAGCCTTGAGAGGTACGGATAAACAATTTGAAATCAAGACTGATGGATGTCGGTACTTCATGAGCAGAATTTGGCTACCAAAATTCAGAGGATTGAGAAAGCTGGTCATGGATGAAGGGCATAAAACAAGATATGTTATTCACCCAGGGTCAGATAAGATGTATCACGACCTGAAGGAAATGTACTGGTTGCCAAACATGAAGTCTGACATTGCTACGTATGTCAGTAAATGCTTAACGTGTTTGAAAGTTAAGGCTGAGCACCAGAAACCATCAGGATTGTTAGTTCAACCGGAAATAACTCAGTGGAAGTGGGAGAGAATAACCATGGACTTCATCACAAAGTTGCCAAAGACTTCTGGTGGTTATGACACTATTTGGGTGATTGTGGACCGACTTACAAAGACTGCACATTTCTTGCTATTCAAGGAGACTTATAAGATTGATAAGTTAACACGAGTCTATCTTAAAGAAGTCATCTCAAGGCATGGAGTTCCTGTATCAATCATATCAGATACGGACAACCGGTTCACATCAAGATTTTGGCAATCGTTGCAAGAGGCATTGGGTACACACCTGGAAAAGAGCATGACCTATCACCCGCAGACGGACGGTCAGAGTGAAAGAACGATTAAGACATTGGAGGACATGCTAAGGGCATGTGTTATCGACTTTGGCAAAAGTTGGGACAGGCACCTGCCATTAGTTGAGTGTGCCTATAACAACAAATATCATTGGAGTATTAAGACTGCACCATTCGAGGCACTTTATGGGCTAAAGTGTCGGTCACCGCTTTGTTGGGATGAGGTAGGAGAGAGTCAGATCACTGGACCCGAGATCATCCGGGAGACTACAGAAAAGATACCTCAGATTCGGAACCGATTAAAGATCGCACGGGATCGACAGAAAAGCTATGCAGATGTTCAACGGAAGGATTTGGAATTTCAGGAGGGAGATCAAGTAATGCAGAAAGTCTCGCATTGGAAATGTGTAATCCGTTTTGGAAAACGAGGAAAACTCAATCCTCGTTATATCGGACCATTCAAGATCACCAAAACAATTGGCCCAGTAGCCTTCCGACTCGATCTGCCCCCAGAGCTTAGTAATGTTCATAATACCTTCCACGTATCCAACCTTAAGAAGTGCCTAGCTGATGAAACACTCGTCATACCCATGGACGATCTGGAACTACACGATAAGTTGAACTTCCTTGAAAACCCGGTGGAAATAAAGGACCGAGAATTCAAGAAACTAAAGCACAACCGAATCCCGATAATAAAAGTCAGATGGAACTCTAAACGAGGTCCTGAGTTTACATGGGAATGCGATGATCAGTTACGGGAAGAATACCCTCATCTGTTCTCGAATACTCAAGCAGTAGACAACACGAGCTAATTTCGGGACGAAATTCCCTTAACAGGGTGAGACTGTAACATCCAGCATTAATCCAGGTTAGCAACTATGACCTAATCAGTATTTATTAGCCATTTATAACCTAATCAGTGGTCATTAGCAATTAATCAAAGTGATTAACAATGTTCATAAGGAAATTCAACTCAATTAGAATCAATTTCATCGGTGCGATGAATCGGCAAATCAATTAATCCGATCGATTTACGATATGAAGGATTAATTCAACTAAGTACATAATTAAATTATGATTAGTGACACTAATCATACACTAATACAATTACTTAACATTAACTATGCAAGACTAAAACAATTCAATGAACTGATGCATTCATAAATATTTATGAATTTATAAAAAAAAGGAAATACAAGAATACATTTTGAAATACATTTATACAAAAAAAATACCCCATAAATACCATAGAGTGTCGGCCATTGGATGGTACAAGTATGGGAATACTGCACAGGGCAAACTCATAATTAAGTTTCAGTTGCATGATGGTTTTTATGTAATACATAACATGGAATTTATGATTTTATAAATTCAAACTCAACTGTTGACGTCCATACAAGTCTTATTTACGTGTAAACCTATGATCACGCCAACAATTTTAGTTGACGTATTTTAGCGTGTATTTTCAGGAAATTAAGGCAAATGTACGGCATCGGAAGTATTTCAATGGATTCCGTACTTTTGGAGTCGTATTAATTTTCAAACCATCAGAGATTTATTTGCATTATTTTGGTAAATTAAATAATGTATTTAAATCTCTGTAATTTGCGAACTACTTACGCTTTATGTTGTTTATGTAAAACAATATTTATTTTTGAAGTCAAATCGATGTATTTTTTAAAACGTCCATATAGTGGTCGTTCACTTGATTATGGTTACGCTTCCGCGATGTCACGCTTCGTTGCCAACCGGGGTAACGGGGTGTGACAGATTTGTATCAGAGCGATAGTTATAGTGAACTAGGTTGCATTAGTACCCTAGACTATAACTGCACTTAAGTTTTACTGAATTCTTTTTTAAATATTTTGTAACTAACTAAAAGACTATAAATGAACCTTGATAGCAGAACCATGTTAAACAACACCATCATCGTCTTGTCCGATTCTGAGGATGAGTACACCCCCATGAGCCCCAAAGTCACGGAGGTTTTCACCAAAGAAGATCCGTCTGAAGAAGAGGACCCCTCCGAGGAGCCGATGGAGGAATCAGAAGAGGTGCCCATGGAAGACGAAAACACCGGAGAGGATCCACCACCCCCGCTGATCCCCTCCTACACACCATATCACCCCAAGGTTTCGTCATTCGAACCATACCGTCCTCACCCCAACGGTCCAAAGATACTATTGATACCGAGACGGGGGACTATTCCCATCCCAGCTCCCCAACCAAGTTCACCACCACAGCAGTGACGGACAAATGCCTGCAGATGGGGTTGGATGCCCGAGACCCTCCAAGAGTGAAGGTGGGAGGAGGGAATCCCCTCCCACTTTGAGATCGGAGGACCATCCTCCGCACCGACGACACCGCTCACTCAAGAGCCAGCCGATCAGACCATACCTCTTTTGGTAGCAAGGTCATCACGGCACGATCTCCAAATTCGGTTACTTAACCAGGATATTGGAGAGATGACTGCTCGTATAGAGCAGGAGGAGTTGCAAAACTCTAACCTATACTGGGCCAACCAGCACGCCCTCGCTGATCAACAGGACGGGCTGGTGGAGCTTCGGTAGCGACTAGCCGAAATACAAGGCCCGTAATGAGGAGCTTACACAGTGCCTCAATACAATGGAGAAGGGAGAGACCCCAGATCACTCCCACACCTAGTATCCCATATCTTTGTAATGTTAGGAAATTATTATGTAATAGTGTAGGACTAAAAATTTTCGGGTAATAACCCGCCCCGATGTAAGAAATTATATATGATTAATGAAAATTGCAAGTTATTTATGAATCTGTGTTTGATGATTATAGAACTGTGCCCTAAGAAAAATTTAAATCTTTAAGACTCAACTTCTTACACTATGCTCTTTTCTTTAAACTTTAAGATAATGCAGACAAAGAGAGCCATGAACACCACCGAGATCGAGCAACTGATCGCACAACGAGTGGCAGCAGCTATAGCCACTTATGAAACCAATCGCAATAGCACCGCAAAAGGCGACGGAGGAGCTAGTCGCACCACGGGAGGGTCTGATTCAACCCAGAAAGGGTGTGGAATCAAAGGATTTTTAAGCTGTAAGCCTCGAGACTTTAATGGAACAGAAGGCGCTGTCGGACTAGTCCACTAGTTCGAGAATCTGGAGTCTGTGTTCCGCGTTAGTGGTTGCATCCAGGATGAGAATTTCAAGTTCGCCACCCACACTCTTTAAGATGGCGCTTTGACATGGTGGAATTCATATGCTCAGTCTGTGGGGATTGATACAGCTTACCAACTCGCCTGGACCGAGTTAAAACAAATGATGACAAATGAGTGTTGCCCGAGAAATGAACTGCAAAAGATGGAGTCAGAATTCTGGAATCTGGCTATGAAGGCAACGGATGTAGCTGGGTACACCAACCGTTTTCACGAGTTGAGTCTGTTGTGCCCACAGATGGTCACTACGAGGTACAAGCGTATTGAGCGCTACATCTGGAGATTCGCCCCCCAAATTCAAGGGAATGTCAGCGCCTCCAACCCAACCACAATCCCGAGCGCCATCCGAATGATGAATAACTTGATGGACCAAGTGGCCGGAAGGAATGAGGCCAAAGCAGGAGAAAACAAGAGGAAATGGGAAGACAAATCAAGGAAAGGTTAGGGTTCCCAGTCCAAAAAGCCCGAGATCATCAAAGCTTTTGTCGCCGGAGCTGAGTCAAGGAAAGGCTATACTAGCAATAAACCATGGTGTAACTGATGCACCTACCATCACGTAGGTCCCTATCCAACCCCTTGCAGTAAATGTAAGAAGCTCGGTCATCTGACCCAAGACTGTAAGTATAACACCAATGGAGGCAACAGCAGCACGCAAAGGAGCTGTTTTCAATGTGGGAAGATTGGGCACTTCATGAAGGATTGTCCCAAGTTAAGGAGAAATGGTGGAGCTCAAGGGAGAGCTTTTGTATTGGGAGCAGGTGATGGTCGTCAAGATCCCAAAGTAGTAACGAGAACATTCTTTCTTAATGATATGTATGCTTATGTTCTATTTGATACTGGGGCTGATAGAAGTTTTATATCTGCTAAGTTTAGTGAACAACTGAATGCCACTCTTTCCCCATAAGAAAATGCTTATGCCGTTGAATTAGCGGACAGAAAGTTGATTGAAGCAAATAGTATAATTAAGGAGTGCACACTAAAACTGGAAGATCACCCCTTTAAGATAAACTTGATGCCTATTGAACTCGGAAGCTTCGACGTGGTTATTGGTATGGATTGGTTGCCAGACAACCATGCCGAAATCTTATGTTGTAAGAAGGTCGTAAGAATACCACTTAAGAAAAAGAAAGTCCTTACCGTCCAGGGAGAAAGAAAGAATCGCCAGTTGAACGCCATCTCTAGTCTAAGAACGCTGAAATGCCTTCGAAGAGGTTGTCAAGCAGTACTAGTTCAACTAGTGGAAAAAGAGTCAAAGGAGAAGCGACTTGAAGAAATCCCGGTAGTTCGTGACTACCCAAAAGTCTTTCCTGAAGACTTGCCTGGTCTACCACCAATTAGACAAGTAGAATTTCAGATTGACGTGGTGCCTGGAGCTGCACCTGTTGCACAAGCACCCTACTGATTCGCTCCGTCAGAGATGCAAGAATTATCCAATCAGCTGCAAGAACTGTTGGCTAAAGGATTCATCTGACCAAGTTCCTCACCTTGGGGAGCTCCGGTATTATTTGTCAAGAAGAAGGACGGATCCTTTAGGATGTGCATTGATTATCGAGAGCTGGACAAGTTGAAAATCAAAAACCGATACCCTCTTCCCAGAATCGACAATCTGTTCGATCTGCAAGGATCTAGTTACAACTCTAAGATTGATCTACGATCCGGGTATCACCAAGTTAAGGTTCGGGAAGAAGATATACCCTAGACAACATTCAGAACTTGTTATGGACATTACGAATTTCAGGTGACACCATTCGGTTTGACCAACGCACCAGCCGTATTCATGGACCTTATGAATCGAGTGTGTAAACATTATATGGACAAATTTGTAATAGTGTTCATAGACGATATCCTTATCTATTCCAAAAGAAGGGAGGAGCGTGAGCAGCATCTGAAGTTGATTTTGGAGCTGCCAGAGAAAGAACAGTTGTACGCCAAAATCTCTAAGTGTGAATTTTGGCTTCGAGATGTCAAATTCCTAGGGCAAGTGATCAATAGCCAAGGAATTCAAGTAGACCCATCAAAAATCGAGGGCATTAAGAACTAGGCAACTCCTAGGACACCCACCGAAATCTGTCAGTTCTTAGGTCTTGCCGGTTATTATAGGAGATTCATTGAATACATCTCGAAGATATCCAGTTCCTTGACAAAATTGACTCGAAAGGACATAAAGTACAACTGGGGTGAAAACCAGGAAACGACATTCTGACTGTTAAAGCAAAGATTGTGTAGCGCACCTATTTTGTCCTTGCCAGAAGGAACAGAAGATTTTGTGGTTTATTGCGATGCCTCACACAATGGTTTGGGTTGCGTGTTAATGCAAAGAGACAAGGTTATCACTTATGCATCGCGACAACTTAAAATTCATGAGGTAAACTACACGACTCACGACCTGGAGCTTGGAGCTGTGGTATTTGCTCTCTAGATTTGAAGGCACTACCTTTACGGTACAAACTGCACGGTGTTTACAGACCACAAGAGCCTTCAGCATATTTTGAACCAGAAACATGAGGCAACGACGCTGGGTGGAGCTGCTTAGCGATTATGATTGCGAGATCCGTCATCATCCGGGTAAGGAAAATGTTGTAGATGATGCCTTGAGCCGAAAGGAACGAGTTAAACCCTTAAGAGTCCGAGCTTTAGTCATGACTCTACAGTCAAACCTGAACTCTCAAATCCGCGAGGCACAAGAGGAAGCAGTCAAGGAGGGAAATCTGCTAGATGAAGCCTTGAGAGGTACGGATAAACAATTTGAAATCAAGACTGATGGATGTCGGTACTTCATGAGCAGAATTTGGCTACCAAAATTCAGAGGATTGAGAAAGCTGGTCATGGATGAAGGGCATAAAACAAGATATGTTATTCACCCAGGGTCAGATAAGATGTATCACGACCTGAAGGAAATGTACTGGTTGCCAAACATGAAGTCTGACATTGCTACGTATGTCAGTAAATGCTTAACGTGTTTGAAAGTTAAGGCTGAGCACCAGAAACCATCAGGATTGTTAGTTCAACCGGAAATAACTCAGTGGAAGTGGGAGAGAATAACCATGGACTTCATCACAAAGTTGCCAAAGACTTCTGGTGGTTATGACACTATTTGGGTGATTGTGGACCGACTTACAAAGACTGCACATTTCTTGCTATTCAAGGAGACTTATAAGATTGATAAGTTAACACGAGTCTATCTTAAAGAAGTCATCTCAAGGCATGGAGTTCCTGTATCAATCATATCAGATACGGACAACCGGTTCACATCAAGATTTTGGCAATCGTTGCAAGAGGCATTGGGTACACACCTGGAAAAGAGCATGACCTATCACCCGCAGACGGACGGTCAGAGTGAAAGAACGATTAAGACATTGGAGGACATGCTAAGGGCATGTGTTATCGACTTTGGCAAAAGTTGGGACAGGCACCTGCCATTAGTTGAGTGTGCCTATAACAACAAATATCATTGGAGTATTAAGACTGCACCATTCGAGGCACTTTATGGGCTAAAGTGTCGGTCACCGCTTTGTTGGGATGAGGTAGGAGAGAGTCAGATCACTGGACCCGAGATCATCCGGGAGACTACAGAAAAGATACCTCAGATTCGGAACCGATTAAAGATCGCACGGGATCGACAGAAAAGCTATGCAGATGTTCAACGGAAGGATTTGGAATTTCAGGAGGGAGATCAAGTAATGCAGAAAGTCTCGCATTGGAAATGTGTAATCCGTTTTGGAAAACGAGGAAAACTCAATCCTCGTTATATCGGACCATTCAAGATCACCAAAACAATTGGCCCAGTAGCCTTCCGACTCGATCTGCCCCCAGAGCTTAGTAATGTTCATAATACCTTCCACGTATCCAACCTTAAGAAGTGCCTAGCTGATGAAACACTCGTCATACCCATGGACGATCTGGAACTACACGATAAGTTGAACTTCCTTGAAAACCCGGTGGAAATAAAGGACCGAGAATTCAAGAAACTAAAGCACAACCGAATCCCGATAATAAAAGTCAGATGGAACTCTAAACGAGGTCCTGAGTTTACATGGGAATGCGATGATCAGTTACGGGAAGAATACCCTCATCTGTTCTCGAATACTCAAGCAGTAGACAACACGAGCTAATTTCGGGACGAAATTCCCTTAACAGGGTGAGACTGTAACATCCAGCATTAATCCAGGTTAGCAACTATGACCTAATCAGTATTTATTAGCCATTTATAACCTAATCAGTGGTCATTAGCAATTAATCAAAGTGATTAACAATGTTCATAAGGAAATTCAACTCAATTAGAATCAATTTCATCGGTGCGATGAATCGGCAAATCAATTAATCCGATCGATTTACGATATGAAGGATTAATTCAACTAAGTACATAATTAAATTATGATTAGTGACACTAATCATACACTAATACAATTACTTAACATTAACTATGCAAGACTAAAACAATTCAATGAACTGATGCATTCATAAATATTTATGAATTTATAAAAAAAAGGGAAATACAAGAATACATTTTGAAATACATTTATACAAAAAAAATACCCCATAAATACCATAGAGTGTCGGCCATTGGATGGTACAAGTATGGGAATACTGCACAGGGCAAACTCATAATTAAGTTTCAGTTGCATGATGGTTTTTATGTAATACATAACATGGAATTTATGATTTTATAAATTCAAACTCAACTGTTGACGTCCATACAAGTCTTATTTACGTGTAAACCTATGATCACGCCAACAATTTTAGTTGACGTATTTTAGCGTGTATTTTCAGGAAATTAAGGCAAATGTACGGCATCGGAAGTATTTCAATGGATTCCGTACTTTTGGAGTCGTATTAATTTTCAAACCATCAGAGATTTATTTGCATTATTTTGGTAAATTAAATAATGTATTTAAATCTCTGTAATTTGCGAACTACTTACGCTTTATGTTGTTTATGTAAAACAATATTTATTTTTGAAGTCAAATCGATGTATTTTTTAAAACGTCCATATAGTGGTCGTTCACTTGATTATGGTTACGCTTCCGCGATGTCACGCTTCGTTGCCAACCGGGGTAACGGGGTGTGACAGATTTGTATCAGAGCGATAGTTATAGTGAACTAGGTTGCATTAGTACCCTAGACTATAACTGCACTTAAGTTTTACTGAATTCTTTTTTAAATATTTTGTAACTAACTAAAAGACTATAAATGAACCTTGATAGCAGAACCATGTTAAACAACACCATCATCGTCTTGTCCGATTCTGAGGATGAGTACACCCCCATGAGCCCCAAAGTCACGGAGGTTTTCACCAAAGAAGATCCGTCTGAAGAAGAGGACCCCTCCGAGGAGCCGATGGAGGAATCAGAAGAGGTGCCCATGGAAGACGAAAACACCGGAGAGGATCCACCACCCCCGCTGATCCCCTCCTACACACCATATCACCCCAAGGTTTCGTCATTCGAACCATACCGTCCTCACCCCAACGGTCCAAAGATGCTATTGATACCGAGACGGGGGACTATTCCCATCCCAGCTCCCCAACCAAGTTCACCACCACAGCAGTGACGGACAAATGCCTGCACATGGGGTTGGATGCCCGAGACCCTCCAAGAGTGAAGGTGGGAGGAGGGAATCCCCTCCCACTTTGAGATCGGAGGACCATCCTCCGCACTGACGACACCGCTCACTCAAGAGCCAGCCGATCAGACCATACCTCTTTTGGTAGCAAGGTCATCACGGCACGATCTCCAAATTCGGTTACTTAACCAGGATATTGGAGAGATGACTGCTCGTATAGAGCAGGAGGAGTTGCAAAACTCTAACCTATACTGGGCCAACCAGCACGCCCTCGCTGATCAACAGGACGGGCTGGTGGAGCTTCGGTAGCGACTAGCCGAAATACAAGGCCCGTAATGAGGAGCTTACACAGTGCCTCAATACAATGGAGAAGGGAGAGACCCCAGATCACTCCCACACCTAGTATCCCATATCTTTGTAATGTTAGGAAATTATTATGTAATAGTGTAGGACTAAAAAATTTCGGGTAATAACCCGCCCCGATGTAAGAAATTATATATGATTAATGAAAATTGCAAGTTATTTATGAATCTGTGTTTGATGATTATAGAACTGTGCCCTAAGAAAAATTTAAATCTTTAAGACTCAACTTCTTACACTATGCTCTTTTCTTTAAACTTTAAGATAATGCAGACAAAGAGAGCCATGAACACCACCGAGATCGAGCAACTGATCGCACAACGAGTGGCAGCAGCTATAGCCACTTATGAAACCAATCGCAATAGCACCGCAAAAGGCGACGGAGGAGCTAGTCGCACCACGGGAGGGTCTGATTCAACCCAGAAAGGGTGTGGAATCAAAGGATTTTTAAGCTGTAAGCCTCGAGACTTTAATGGAACAGAAGGCGCTGTCGGACTAGTCCACTAGTTCGAGAATCTGGAGTCTGTGTTCCGCGTTAGTGGTTGCATCCAGGATGAGAATTTCAAGTTCGCCACCCACACTCTTTAAGATGGCGCTTTGACATGGTGGAATTCATATGCTCAGTCTGTGGGGATTGATACAGCTTACCAACTCGCCTGGACCGAGTTAAAACAAATGATGACAAATGAGTGTTGCCCGAGAAATGAACTGCAAAAGATGGAGTCAGAATTCTGGAATCTGGCTATGAAGGCAACGGATGTAGCTGGGTACACCAACCGTTTTCACGAGTTGAGTCTGTTGTGCCCACAGATGGTCACTACGAGGTACAAGCGTATTGAGCGCTACATCTGGAGATTCGCCCCCCAAATTCAAGGGAATGTCAGCGCCTCCAACCCAACCACAATCCCGAGCGCCATCCGAATGATGAATAACTTGATGGACCAAGTGGCCGGAAGGAATGAGGCCAAAGCAGGAGAAAACAAGAGGAAATGGGAAGACAAATCAAGGAAAGGTTAGGGTTCCCAGTCCAAAAAGCCCGAGATCATCAAAGCTTTTTTCGCCGGAGCTGAGTCAAGGAAAGGCTATACTAGCAATAAACCATGGTGTAACTGATGCACCTACCATCACGTAGGTCCCTATCCAACCCCTTGCAGTAAATGTAAGAAGCTCGGTCATCTGACCCATGACTGTAAGTATAACACCAATGGAGGCAACAGCAGCACGCAAAGGAGCTGTTTTCAATGTGGGAACATTGGGCACTTCATGAAGGATTGTCCCAAGTTAAGGAGCAATGGTGGAGCTCAAGGGAGAGCTTTTGTATTGGGAGCAGGTGATGGTCGTCAAGATCCCAAAGTAGTAACGAGAACATTCTTTCTTAATGATATGTATGCTTATGTTCTATTTGATACTGGGGCTGATAGAAGTTTTATATCTGCTAAGTTTAGTGAACAACTGAATGCCACTCTTTCCCCATAAGAAAATGCTTATGCCGTTGAATTAGCGGACAGAAAGTTGATTGAAGCAAATAGTATAATTAAGGAGTGCACACTAAAACTGGAAGATCACCCCTTTAAGATAAACTTGATGCCTATTGAACTCGGAAGCTTCGACGTGGTTATTGGTATGGATTGGTTGCCAGACAACCATGCCGAAATCTTATGTTGTAAGAAGGTCGTAAGAATACCACTTAAGAAAAAGAAAGTCCTTACCGTCCAGGGAGAAAGAAAGAATCGCCAGTTGAACGCCATCTCTATTCTAAGAACGCTGAAATGCCTTCGAAGAGGTTGTCAAGCAGTACTAGTTCAACTAGTGGAAAAAGAGTCAAAGGAGAAGCGACTTGAAGAAATCCCGGTAGTTCGTGACTACCCAAAAGTCTTTCCTGAAGACTTGCCTGGTCTACCACCAATTAGACAAGTAGAATTTCAGATTGACGTGGTGCCTGGAGCTGCACCTGTTGCACAAGCACCCTACTGATTCGCTCCGTCAGAGATGCAAGAATTATCCAATCAGCTGCAAGAACTGTTGGCTAAAGGATTCATCTGACCAAGTTCCTCACCTTGGGGAGCTCCGGTATTATTTGTCAAGAAGAAGGACGGATCCTTTAGGATGTGCATTGATTATCGAGAGCTGGACAAGTTGAAAATCAAAAACCGATACCCTCTTCCCAGAATCGACAATCTGTTCGATCTGCAAGGATCTAGTTACAACTCTAAGATTGATCTACGATCCGGGTATCACCAAGTTAAGGTTCGGGAAGAAGATATACCCTAGACAACATTCAGAACTTGTTATGGACATTACGAATTTCAGGTGACACCATTCGGTTTGACCAACGCACCAGCCGTATTCATGGACCTTATGAATCGAGTGTGTAAACATTATATGGACAAATTTGTAATAGTGTTCATAGACGATATCCTTATCTATTCCAAAAGAAGGGAGGAGCGTGAGCAGCATCTGAAGTTGATTTTGGAGCTGCCAGAGAAAGAACAGTTGTACGCCAAAATCTCTAAGTGTGAATTTTGGCTTCGAGATGTCAAATTCCTAGGGCAAGTGATCAATAGCCAAGGAATTCAAGTAGACCCATCAAAAATCGAGGGCATTAAGAACTAGGCAACTCCTAGGACACCCACCGAAATCTGTCAGTTCTTAGGTCTTGCCGGTTATTATAGGAGATTCATTGAATACATCTCGAAGATATCCAGTTCCTTGACAAAATTGACTCGAAAGGACATAAAGTACAACTGGGGTGAAAACCAGGAAACGACATTCTGACTGTTAAAGCAAAGATTGTGTAGCGCACCTATTTTGTCCTTGCCAGAAGGAACAGAAGATTTTGTGGTTTATTGCGATGCCTCACACAATGGTTTGGGTTGCGTGTTAATGCAAAGAGACAAGGTTATCACTTATGCATCGCGACAACTTAAAATTCATGAGGTAAACTACACGACTCACGACCTGGAGCTTGGAGCTGTGGTATTTGCTCTCTAGATTTGAAGGCACTACCTTTACGGTACAAACTGCACGGTGTTTACAGACCACAAGAGCCTTCAGCATATTTTGAACCAGAAAGAGTTAAACATGAGGCAACGACGCTGGGTGGAGCTGCTTAGCGATTATGATTGCGAGATCCGTCATCATCCGGGTAAGGAAAATGTTGTAGATGATGCCTTGAGCCGAAAGGAACGAGTTAAACCCTTAAGAGTCCGAGCTTTAGTCATGACTCTACAGTCAAACCTAAACTCTCAAATCCGCGAGGCACAAGAGGAAGCAGTCAAGGAGGGAAATCTGCTAGATGAAGCCTTGAGAGGTACGGATAAACAATTTGAAATCAAGACTGATGGATGTCGGTACTTCATGAGCAGAATTTGGCTACCAAAATTCAGAGGATTGAGAAAGCTGGTCATGGATGAAGGGCATAAAACAAGATATGTTATTCACCCAGGGTCAGATAAGATGTATCACGACCTGAAGGAAATGTACTGGTTGCCAAACATGAAGTCTGACATTGCTACGTATGTCAGTAAATGCTTAACGTGTTTGAAAGTTAAGGCTGAGCACCAGAAACCATCAGGATTGTTAGTTCAACCGGAAATAACTCAGTGGAAGTGGGAGAGAATAACCATGGACTTCATCACAAAGTTGCCAAAGACTTCTGGTGGTTATGACACTATTTGGGTGATTGTGGACCGACTTACAAAGACTGCACATTTCTTGCTATTCAAGGAGACTTATAAGATTGATAAGTTAACACGAGTCTATCTTAAAGAAGTCATCTCAAGGCATGGAGTTCCTGTATCAATCATATCAGATACGGACAACCGGTTCACATCAAGATTTTGGCAATCGTTGCAAGAGGCATTGGGTACACACCTGGAAAAGAGCATGACCTATCACCCGCAGACGGACGGTCAGAGTGAAAGAACGATTAAGACATTGGAGGACATGCTAAGGGCATGTGTTATCGACTTTGGCAAAAGTTGGGACAGGCACCTGCCATTAGTTGAGTGTGCCTATAACAACAAATATCATTGGAGTATTAAGACTGCACCATTCGAGGCACTTTATGGGCTAAAGTGTCGGTCACCGCTTTGTTGGGATGAGGTAGGAGAGAGTCAGATCACTGGACCCGAGATCATCCGGGAGACTACAGAAAAGATACCTCAGATTCGGAACCGATTAAAGATCGCACGGGATCGACAGAAAAGCTATGCAGATGTTCAACGGAAGGATTTGGAATTTCAGGAGGGAGATCAAGTAATGCAGAAAGTCTCGCATTGGAAATGTGTAATCCGTTTTGGGAAACGAGGAAAACTCAATCCTCGTTATATCGGACCATTCAAGATCACCAAAACAATTGGCCCAGTAGCCTTCCGACTCGATCTGCCCCCAGAGCTTAGTAATGTTCATAATACCTTCCACGTATCCAACCTTAAGAAGTGCCTAGCTGATGAAACACTCGTCATAGCCATGGACGATCTGGAACTACACGATAAGTTAAACTTCCTTGAAAACCCGGTGGAAATAAAGGACCGAGAATTCAAGAAACTAAAGCACAACCGAATCCCGATAATAAAAGTCAGATGGAACTCTAAACGAGGTCCTGAGTTTACATGGGAATGCGATGATCAGTTACGGGAAGAATACCCTCATCTGTTCTCGAATACTCAAGCAGTAGACAACACCAGCTAATTTCGGGACGAAATTCCCTTAACAGGGTGAGACTGTAACATCCAGCATTAATCCAGGTTAGCAACTATGACCTAATCAGTATTTATTAGCCATTTATAACCTAATCAGTGGTCATTAGCAATTAATCAAAGTGATTAACAATGTTCATAAGGAAATTCAACTCAATTAGAATCAATTTCATCGGTGCGATGAATCGGCAAATCAATTAATCCGATCGATTTACGATATGAAGGATTAATTCAACTAAGTACATAATTAAATTATGATTAGTGACACTAATCATACACTAATACAATTACTTAACATTAACTATGCAAGACTAAAACAATTCAATGAACTGATGCATTCATAAATATTTATGAATTTATAAAAAAAAGGGAAATACAAGAATACATTTTGAAATACATTTATACAAAAAAAATACCCCATAAATACCATAGAGTGTCGGCCATTGGATGGTACAAGTATCCCTTGACTTTCATTTTTTTAATATCAAACTCCATAACCCGTCTCAATCAAATCTTTCACACACCTCACTCTTTTATTTCAAACCTTCAAATCCATCATCATTTCACCACCTTTATTCATCTATAAATAGAGGTTCAATTCACCTTAATTTCCACACTTGCATCATATAAAAATCTCTCTTTCTCTCCCTCTTAAATCCGGCCCCAAAGGTGTGAAGAACACGAAAGTTTGTAACTTTATTATTCTTGCAATATTCAAGTGCTTTGGGGTGCAACTTTTGCAATAGTTTCAACTTCTACTCATTTTCATTTTTCTAACAAATCAAAGTAAGTAAATACTAACCTATTATATCTTGTATTTATGTTTATATAAGTCTTGCATAATATATATAATCACCAATGTAACATCCGACATAAAATCAGGTTAGCAACTATGACCTAATCAGTAATTAATAGCCAATTATAACCTAATCAATGGTCATTAGCAATTAATCAATGTGATTAACACTGTTCATGAAGAAATTCAACACAATTAGAATCAATTTCATAGGTGCGATGAATCGGGAAATCAATTAATCCGATCGAGTTACGATATGATGGATTAATTCAACTAAGTACATAATTAATCTGTGATTAGTGACACTAATCATATACTTATACACTTACTTAAAATTAATTCATTAAAACAATGCATTCAAATGTATTTATGAATTTACAAAAAAAGGGATATACAAGAATACACTTTGAAATACATTTATACAAAAAAAATGAAAATACATCAATATCACCTCATTTAGGCCGGCCATAGTGAGTACACCAAAAGATCTGACACTATTTTCATCATTTCACCATCGTTTCAAAATCCAATTTTCCCTATAAATAGATAACATTTCCATTCATTTTAATCATAGCAAAACCTATCTTTTCTCTCTTCAAAAACTGGCCAAAGGCCCTCACAAAGCCAAAAACCTTCAGTTTTTGTTGTTCTTGAAATATTCCAAGTGTTCTTGGTGAAACCTTTGAAGATACAACCTTCTACTCATTTTGATTCTTCTAAAACATCAAAGTAAGTAAATACTAACCTATTATATCTTATACTAACCTATTATATCTTATATTCATAATATATATAATCACCAACAACAACAAGTTTCATAAAAAATCAAGTTTATAAACACTAGTTTTTGTTTTTAAGTTGTTTTCTTCAAATGTGTTTATAAATATATAAACACATCATATAAGTGTAAATATTATGAAAACAAGTTATATAAAGTGTTTTATAACTTTTATACAAGTAGTCTTTGAATAAACTACAAGAATCACTAGTTATTCCAAGTTTATGAAATACGGAATATCGGCAGAAATGTTGCATCAACTTTGAAAAATCATAACTAATTCATAACTTAACAAAATGAGTTGATTCTTATCTCAAAATTTAGATCTATGTCTGAACTAAAAATCTGGAAGTTTTCATAATTTATTATGGAGTTTAGAACCCCCAGATAATATTTGGGAACCCGAAGGTTTGACAGCTCAAAAATGGCTAACATAGGTTTTTTAACAAGCTTTTTCCCTAATCTAAACATCTCGAAAAATGACCGTTCTTGACTTAAAAATTCTTTGTATATAGTAGTTTATTGTCCAAGAAAACCAAATCCTAAATCCTTTTGGAGCTTCGTCAAAAACAGCCTCAAAGTAAGCCAAAAAACCTTCGAAAAGCTGGAAACTTATATATATATATATATATATATATATATATATATATATATATATATATATATATATATATATATATATATATATATATATATATATATATATATATATATATATATATATATATCCAGTAATGTGTATATATTGGGATTGTATATTGTATCAATATGAAATGTGGAAATAATAAAGAAATTTCTTCAAAACCTACTCTCTCCTGACACTCCAATGGAACAAGGACATCGCCTTAGCCTAGCCGATGGTGATCGATTTCCTAAAAGATGATGCATCATATCGATGATCAATAGGAAGACTCATTATCTCACCATCACCAGGCCTGAACTTTCTTATGTGGTTCACATCTTATCACAATTTGCCCACTCACCACGTAAAGAGCATTTTGAGGCAGCAATGCGCGTGGTACGATACATTAAAGGGAAACCAGGTCAAGGAATTCTACTTCGTGCAGACAATGACCTTCAACTTCGTGCTTTTTGTGACTCTGATTGGGCAAGTAGTCCCATTACCCGACGATCAGTGACAGACTATTTCGTCACACATGGTCAATCTCCTGTTTCGTGGAAAACGAAGAAATAATCTATACCGTCTCGCGATCATCAGCAGAACCTGAATATCGGGCAATGGCCGCAGCCAGCCAGCCACAAGTGAACTAACTTGGCTGGAATCTTTATGGCATGTTTGCGTGTTGTTCATTGCAAGCCCATGCTTTTTTTTTTTGTGATAGTCAGACTGTGAGACCCAAGATTTCTCAAAGGTCTCAAGTCAAGGCCCAGTAGCAACGCAATATCAATCATGAAACTAAGATAAAATTAACAGTGCGGAATTAAAGTTAATTACAATCAGAGACAGAATTTAAGTAGAAAGGTACAAACATCTAGACTATTACATCAAATCACATAATATTAACTAGACCCGAACCCCAAAGCTCTATCATCAGCCAAATACCAAGGTGTTGAAACAGGTTCTAATGCACTTCAAGCTCTTTCAAAGTCCTGACCTAAGAACTAGGTCCAGCCAATCCTTTGCCTTTACCTGAAAAATAATGCAACAACGGGTAAGCTTATTTGCTTAGTGAGAATGCAGAATTTCACATTTAACATGCAATTATGAACGCGGAAGCACATGCACTGCACTCGGCTCATGCACGACTCAGCTCTATATGCACTGCACTAGGCTCATGCACAGCTCAATCTCGAAGGGACATTGGCCAATTAATGCTCTTTTGATGCGCGACTTTGCTCAGCTCCCAGTTATAAAACTGTTGTTGCCATTGAGACTTTTAGACAAATTCATAAGGAATGCTCGGATGATGATAATCCATACACACGCATCATTAGTGGGGATCATCCACGTACTGGGCTAGCTACCAGTAAAAGCTCTATATGGATATCATCGGAATGCTCAGCTCTAGCTACCCTCTGTGCTTTCATCACGTAAATCCGCACATCATAAGCCTAACATTAACCCAACACTGAGCAATAGTGATGGAGTTAAGCTTAACAATCAAATGACTCGTCAATGAAATAGATTCTGGAAGAATAAATGCTCAACTCAACAAATCATAGTAAATATACTATGATAATATATATCAATAAGCGCAAGATCAGAATGCCAATAAAATTAGGATCATGCAACAAAAGTCTCAATTCACATAATATGCAGTTAAAGTAAAATCTACAACTCACAGTTATTGGTTATATGCACTTTCTGGCTCTGGCTCTGTTGCTCACAATCTGTAGTGGATTAGAACCACTATCTGACTTATGTCAGACTTTCAGATGCTCGCCATTTTGCTTGTTGCTCAATCTGTTAATAATAATATCAATTCTGATATTTATTAGCTTTTATATCATTAGAATAATATATTCAGTGTTCATTCGATTAATAAGCTCAATGTTCGTTCGTTGATCTATTATTCTCAAAATCTCATATCTTGATCATATGATCATCAATATTTATATAATCACTTTACTAATTGTTTTGTTATTCTATGTATTGTATATGAATTTCATTTAATACATTCAAGTTTGTGGATTCTTATTCGAATTTATATGCTTCATTCGACTTTATGCTCAATTTTAAAAACTAAACATTAAATTCGAATAGGGATAAATTCGAAATACTCCATTCGAATATATCCATACTAAATTTGAATCATATATGAACAAATTCGAATGCTCCTTCGACTTTATGACTAAACTCGAAGCATGTGGACTATTTCAAGGTTTCAAATTCGAATGAGGGTTATATTCGAATCTATGTCTCGAATCTATATATAAACTCGAAAAATCTAACTACATTCGAACCTATAGCCGAACTTAGGATCAAATTCGAAAACCCAATCGAGTTTAGTGAATAAATTCGAAACTCATTCGAATTTCATGGATAAAATCGAATTTCATGGTTCACTTTTAGCTATTTTCGAGTTTGATCTTGATATTTCGAATTTGTTCATCATTCATATCTTTAAAACATGCGTTTTAAGTCTAAAATCACAAAATATGTTAGATATTAAGCCTAGATTCTATTATATTATGCATTATCTAACAATTTCTAGCTAAAACTAGTTTTAATCTCATGAAAATTACTAAATTCGAATTTATATCTTAAAAACCGAAAGCATAGAAGCTTAATACGTAAATTCTTACCTTAAATTCGCGTGTAATCCTACATGCAACGACATATCCTTGTAGTATTCTTCAAGATCTTCCCGATAACGTATAAATCTTGATAATCCGACGGTTGATTTGGTAGAAATCTTAGAGAGAGAGTACAGAGAGAAAAATCTAGAGAGAGAGTGTAGACAGAGAGTGTAGAGAGAGAGAGAGAGTAAGATTATGTAAATGAAGCTTTTATTACGTTTATATACTTCAACTAGTTATGTTTGCTACTTAACCCACTATTACTTTCGTATCTTATATATCTTTTATTTAATTATCTTTAATAATTTATTAAATCATAATTCATAATATTATATAATTCAATTAAATATTTCATAACTTAATTAAATTATAATTCAAATAATGTAATAAAATTACATTATTGGTTCAATGATCAGATAATGAGTTGGGCTAAAAGTTGGGTTGGTACAGAATGGGCTCCACCACGCACAAACTTCGTCCCCGAAGTTAGATATGTTCGAACAGACTTGGGTAGATAGCTTTTATGATATCCTGATTCACAAGACTGATACGAACTTTTGTGGTGTTTCCACTAAACGAGCACCATCTGTATTTCATATCTTTTATTTCTTTGAAATTCATATGTATAAAGTTTAAATTTCTTCTCGGAGTTCATATTTGATTCAATATTTCACTGTTTGATCATTTTAGGAATTCTGACTTATTATTCATACTCTTAATATATGAGCTTTATGTCTTATGTCATAATCAATTCAGATAATAACTCAAAACATGAGTTAGCTAATATATTTCTTTCGTTTGATCTTGAGCCAGTTACGGCTTTTTAAATCTTTCATCTGTATTATTGCAAAAATTTCATGGATTAACTTATGCAATCACATAAGAGATTTTTAGGGTTTCTGATTATCAGTTATATATTCACTTTGTGGGCTTTTGCGATTTAAATTTATATCTCTTTCAATTTAGCTTGCAGCGAATAGGAACATTAACGACATGGAAAACAAATGCGATACAGAATCGAATTCTAAGGAAATGTTTTGATAGAAATTGACAATTTACTTAAGCTTTCTCAGTGTGATTCATTAGACATGACGACAGATTCTGTTGTTGAAGTCAGGTCTCGAGTTACTAGGGTTCCAAAACCGTCTCCACGACCATTTACATCATCTTCTACTTTATAGTCATCACCTTCCTCTAGTAATTCACAGTGCAATTCGGTCAAGAGGTTTTGACAAAACAATAACCTTTGGTTCTGTTTAATTATATGTATAGACTTATGTTTGACTTTTCATTCGTGAATTTCTGAATTTAAAATTACTTTACTCTTTTGGCGGAAGCTTTTAATTATATATACAGTTAGGTGGAATAGGAATTCCATATTAGATATCTCACTAGTCTCGCATCGACATAGTGAGAATCCATTCTTACATTTCTTTTGACATATACGGGCATTTTATTGGCCATTCATGGCTAATCACTTGACTTAACAAAGATCTCAATCTATTTCTTTGTCACTCTCGCTTTGTGGCTCTGATTTCTTTGATTTCAATTCAAGTTGTCATTCGGTTCTTGACAATTTGGTTCAAAGGATCATCTTCTCATTGATTTTTATTGGATCAGCAACTTCTACATCTGTCTCATTATAAGACACGCTATAATCATTCAGATTACAAGGATTTACGAAGTAGCTTGTGTTTAGGATTAAATTATAAATTTTATTAGGGCTTTTGAATCATACACGATTCAAATTACAATATCTATATTGGTTTATAGGTATAATTTCTGATTGGGAATATATTTGTATAGTAACTTCAACTGATACAACCATATGTCATCAGCATTATTCACTATCAATGACAAGGTTGTACAGTTAACTCATTACTTACTTTGGAATTAAAATTCATATGGTAACTGAATTAAATCATTTTAGCATATAAGAAATATATTATTAATTACCATTGTGGTCTTTTGGCGTTTCTGGTGTCTCCTCATCATCTTCAGCAGTTATATGGAAAGCTCGCGCCTTTGCTGTAGGTATCATTGTAGTGCTCTGTTGGATTACTCTGCCAACTGGTTGTTCCTGATTAGTAAGCACGCGTGCATTTGGGCAATGCTTGGCATAATGTCCACGCTCACCACAGTTGTAGCATACGTCACTTCTTTCTGGGCACTCATCGCTTCCATGTCCAATCCCGTTACAAGTGTAACAAGTCACATCTCTAGGGTTGCAGCGTCCACTATGAAATTTGTTACAGCGTTTACACGGTCGCGCTCCTGACTGTATGGAATAGACTCTAGTCTTCTGAGGCATAGAAGATGCTTGTGACTGCTGCTGACTGGACTTTGATGAACCGAAGAATCTACTGGATTTCTGTTTCTTAGGTGGAGATGGATAAGTAGGACTTACAGCCATCATCACGGGCTCACAACTAGAATCTGCGAATTCCCGCTCCACCATCCTTGCTGCTTCCACAATACTGAGATACGTATTGAACTTTATGCTACTCATTTGCCTTCTATATATTGGATTCAGACCCAGTCTGAATCGGTTTATCTTACGCTCTTCTGTTGCTACTTGATATGACGAGTAGTCGCAAAGTCTCGAGAACTCATGCTCGTATTCATCAACAGTCTTAGTTCCTTGTTTCAATTGAATCAACTGCATCTCGAGTTCATCTTGTTTGTCTGTTGGACAGTATTTGACGTTGAACATCTCCAAGAACTGCTCCGAGTCCAATGTCATAATTGCTTCGTCACCATAGATGCTCCTTTGTGTTTTCCACCAGGCTCTAGCAGCTCTAACGAACAGTGCTGTAGCAAACTTAACTCTATTGCTGTCCAGACATTCTGAGATACTGAAGATCTCTTCAGTATGACTTACCCAATCTAACGCTTGTATTGGGTTTAGTATGCCTTCAAACGTCATAGCACCACTCGCTTTGAAATCTTTGAATCTACAGCCTTTTGGCTGCACAACTCGTTGATTGACATGCTCATTATCGGATTCCGATTCGCTTGACTGTTCAGTTTGTTTCTTTTTATGTTTATTTCTCTTTTCAGTTTTCTTTATTGATTCAATTTGCTCTAGCATAAACTTGTTTTGTTGCTCATTATTCTGGGTTATTAGTTGTTGCATCATTTCCAGGACTTGCTCTGGGGTCATGCCACCTGATGGTCCACTTTTACCTGACATAGCTCTGAAATTCAAATCACTAAATATTTAGCTCATAAGCCTAGCACATTGTACCATTTCATGCCCCGTCATACTAGTCTCTGAAACCTATCTTAGTTCAAGCCATCCTGTCATGATTGATACTATAGCATTGCACAAGTTTGAGATCATGTATTACACATAATACAATGATTCACTCAAACTATTGCTCTGATACCACCCTGTGAGACCCAAGATTTCTCAAAGGTCTCAAGTCTAGGCACAGTAGCAACGCAATATCAATCATGAAACTTAGATAAAATTAATAGTGCGGAATTAAAGTTAATTACAATCAGAGACAAAACTAAGTATAAGGTACAAACTTCTAGACTATTTCATCAAAGCACAAATGTAAACTAGTCCCGAACCCCAAAGCTAATGCACTTCAAGCTCTTTCAAAGTCCTGACCTATGAACTAGGTCCATCCAATCCTTTGCCTTTACCTGAAAAATAATGCAACAACGAGGTAAGCTTAATTGCTTAGTGAGAATGTAGAATTTCACATTTAACATGCAATTATGAACGCGGAAGCACATGCACTGCACTCGGCTCATGCACGGCTCAGCTCTATATGCACTACACTAGGCTCATGCACAACTCAATCTCGAAGGGGCATTGGCCAATTAATGCTCTTTTGATGCGCGACTTTGCTCAGCTCCCAGTATAAAACTGTTGTTGCTCTTGAGACTTTTAGACAAATTCATAAGGAATGCTCGGATGATGATAAATCCATACACACGCATCATTAGTGGGGATCAGGCACGTACTGGGCTAGCTACCAGTAAAAGCTCTATATGGATATCATCGGAATGCTCAGCTCTAGCTACCCTCTGTGTTTTCATCCCGTAAATCACCACATCATAAGCCTAACATTAACCCAACACTGAGCAATAGTGATGGAGTTAAGCTTAACAATCAAATGACTCGTCAATGAAATAGATTCTGGAAGAATAAATGCTTAGCTCAACAAATCATAGTAAATATATATCAATAAGCTCAAGATTAGAATGTTAATAAAATCAGGATCATGCAACAAAAGTCTCAATTCACATAATATGCAGTTAAAGTGAAATATACAACTCACAGTTACTGGTTATTATGCACTTTCTGGCTCTGGCTCTGTTGCTCATAATCTGTAGTGGATTAGAACCACCATCTGACTTATGTCAGACTTTCAGATGCTCGCCATTTTGCTTGTTGCTCAATCTGTTAATAATAATATCAATTCTGATATTTATTAGCTTTTATATCATCTGAATAATATATTCAGTGTTCATTCGATTAATAAGCTCAATGTTCGTTCGTTGATCTATTATTCTCAAAATCTCATATCTTGATCATATGATCATCAATATTTATATAATCACTTTACTAATTGTTTTGTTATTCTATGTATTGTATATGAATTTCATTTAATACATTCAAGTTTGTGGATTCTTATTCGAATTTATATACTTCATTCGACTTTATGCTCAATTTTAAAAACTAAACATTAAATTCGAATAGGGATAAATTCGAAATAATTCATTCGAATATATCCATACTAAATTTGAATCATATATGAACAAATTCGAATGCTCCTTCGACTTTATGACTAAACTCGAAGCATGTGGACTATTTCAAGGATTCAAATTCGAATGAGGGTTATATTCGAATCTATGTCTCGAATCTATATATAAACTCGAAAAATCTCACTATATTCGAACCTATAGCCGAACTTAGGATCAAATTCGAAAACCCAATCTAGTTTAGTGAATAAATTCGAAACTCATTCGAATTTCATGGATAAAATCGAATTTCATGGTTCACTTTTAGCTATTTTCGAGTTTGATCTTGATATTTTGAATTTGTTCATCATTCATATCTTTAAAACATGCGTTTTAAGTCTAAAATCACAAAATATGTTAGATATTAAGCCTAGATTCTATTATATTATGCATTATCTAACAATTTCTAGCTAAAACTAGTTTTAATCTCATTAAAATTACTAAATTCGAATTTATATCTTAAAAACCGAAAGCATAGAAGCTTAATACGTAAATTCTTACCTCAAATTCGCATGTAATCCTACATGCAACGACATATCCTTGTAGTATTCTTCAAGATCTTCCCGATAACGTATAAATCTTGATAATCCGACGGTTGATTTGGTAGAAATCTTAGAGAGAGAGTAAAGAGAGAAAAATCTAGAGAGAGAGTGTAGAGAGAGAGTGTAGAGAGAGAGTAAGATTATGTAAATGAAGCTTTTATTACGTTTATATACTTCAACTAGTTATGTTTGCTACTTAACCCACTATTACTTTCGTATCTTATATATCTTTTATTTAATTATCTTTAATAATTTATTAAATCATAATTCATAATATTATATAATTCAATTAAATATTTCATAACTTAATTAAATTATAATTCAAATAATGTAATAAAATTACATTATTGGTTCAATAATCAAATAATGAGTTGGGCTAAAAGTTGGGTTGTTACAGCACAGGGCAAACTCATAATTAAGTTTCGGTTGCATGATGATTTTTATGTAATACATAACATGGAATTTATGATTTTATAAATTCAAACTCAACTATTGATGTCCATACAAGTCATATTTACGTGTAAACCTATGAGCTCACCAACAATTTTCTTGGCGTATTTTAGCGTGTATTTTCAGGAAATTAAGGCAAGTGCTCCGCATCGAAAGTATTTTTCAAGCTTCCGTACTTATGGAGTCGCATTCATTTTCAAACCTTCGGAGATTTATTTGCATTATTTTGGTTAATTTAATTATGTATTTAAATCTCTGTATTTTGCGAACTACTTACACTATATGTTGGTGATGTAAAACATTTCTATATTTCAAAGTTATATTGATGTATTTTTGAAAACGTCCATATAGTGGGCGTTCGTTATGATTATGGTTACGCTTCCGCGACGTCACGCTTCGTTGCCAACCGGGGTAACGGGGTGTGACAGATTGGTATCAGAGCCATAGTTATAGTGAACTAGGTTGCATTAGTACCCTAGACTATAACTGCACTTACGTTTTACTGATTTTCGAAAATATTTTGTAACTAACTAAAAGTCTATAAATGAACCTTGATAGAAGAAAACATGTCGAACAACACCATCATCATCTTGTCCAATTCTGAGGATGAGTACACCACCATGAGCCCCAAAGTCACGGCGGTTTTCACCGAAGGAGAACCATCTGAAGAAGAGGACCCCTCCGAGGAGCCTATGGAAGATTCAGACAAGGAGGAACCCATGGAGGAAGACAAATCCTCCAGCGGATGGGGAGAACCATCCGTAGAGGACCCACCATCCCTAGTGGCCCCCTCTTACATCCCATATCACCCATGTACCATCTCACCGAACTTACCGGCCCCACCCCAATGGACCTCGGATGAAGTTCATGGCCCGCAAAAGAGTTTTCGTGCTGAGACGAGAGTCTATCCCCGTATCAGCACCACAACCAAGCCTACCACCAAGACGACGGGTAAACGCCCGTAGATGGGGCTGGATGCCCGAGACCCTCCAAGACTGGAGGCGGGAGGAGGGAATCCGCTCCCACTTTGAGATCGGAGGACTATCCTTCGCACCTACCCCACCGCTCACCCACGAACTCGCCGAATAGACCATACCTCTCTTGGTAGCACGGTCTTCAAGGCACGACCTCCAGATTCGGTTGCTTAACCAATATATCGGAGAGATGACTGCTCATTTAGAGCGGGAGGAGTTGCAAAACTCCAACCTATACTGGGCTAACCAGCACGACCTCGCCATCCAACAGGCCGGGCTAGACGAGCTTCGACAATGATTAGCCGAGAGCGAGGCCCGTAATGAGGAGCTGACTCAGCGCCTCAATGCGTTGGAAAAGGGAGAGACCCCCGATCACTTCCACACCTAGTACCCCCTCCTTTAACTTTGTAATGTTAGGAAATTATTATATAATAGTGTAGGACTTAAAATTTTCGGGTAATAACCCGCCCCCAATGTAAGAAATTTATGAATGATTAATGAAAATTGCAAGTTATTTATGAATCTGTGTTTGATGATTATAGAACTGTGCCTTAAGAAAAATTTAAATCTTTAAGACTCAACTTCTTATACTATGCACTTTTCTTTAAACTTTAAGATAATGCCACCAAAGAGAGCTATGAACACCGCCGAGATAGAACAACTGATCGCAAAACGAAGGCAGCAGCTATAGCCACCTATGAAACCAACAGAAATAGAACCGCGAACGACGATGGAGGTGCTACTCGCACCACGGGAGGATATGATTCAACCCAGAAAGGGTGTGGAATCAAAGGATTCTTAAGTTGTAAACCTCGGTACTTTAACGGAACAGAAGGTGCTGTGGGACTAGTCCACTGGTTCGAGAAACTGGAGTTTGTGTTTCGTGTTAGTGGTTGCATCGAGGATGAGAAGGTCAAGTTCGCCGTCCACACTCTTCAAGATGGCGCCTTGACATGCTGGAACTCATATGCCCAGTCTGTGGGAATTGATATAGCTTACCAACTCGCCTGGGCTGAGTTAAAGCAAATGATGACCGACGAGTATTGCTTGAGAAACGAACTACAAAAGATGGAGTCAGAGTTTTGGAATCTGGCTATGAAGCGAACGGATGTAGCTGGGTACACCAACTGTTTCATTACTTGAGTCTGTTGTGCCCACAGATGGTCACTCCGAAATACAAGCGTATTGAGCGCCACATTTGGGGACTCGCCCCCCAAATCCAAGGGAATGTCACCGCATCCAACCCAATTACTATTCTGAGCGCCATTCAAATGGCGAATAATTTGATGGACCAAGTGGCCCGATGGAACGAGGCCAAAGCCGGGGAAAACAAGAAGAAGTGGGAAGATAAGTCGCGGAAAGGTTCAGGTTCACAGTCCAAGAAGCCCGAACCATCAAAGCTTTTGTCGTCAGAACAAAGTTAAGGAAGGGCTATACCGGCACTAAACCACGGTGTAACCGATGCACCTACCATCACGTAGGTTCCTCTCCAACCCCTTGCGGGAAATGTAAGAAGCCCGGTCATCTGACCCAAGACTGCAAGTTAATTTAATACCAACGGAGGCAGCAGCGGCACGCAAAGAAGCTGCTTTGAATGTGGGAACACTGGGCATTTCAAGAAGGATTTACCCAAGAAAAGGAACAATGGAGGAGCTCAAGGGAGAGCTTATGTATTGGGAGCAGGTGACGCTCATCAAGATCCCAATGTAGTAACGGGTACATTCCTTCTTAATGATATGTATGCTAATGTGCTATTTGATACTGGGGCTGATAGAAGTTTTATATATGCTAAGTTTAGTGAACAACTGAATGCCACTCTTTCCCCATTAGAAAATGCTTATATCATTGAATTAGCGGACGAAAAGTTGATTGAAGCAAATAGTATAATTAGGAGTGCACACTAAAATTGGCAGATCATCCTTTTAAGATAAACTTGATGTCTATTGAACTCGGAAGCTTCGATGTAGTTATTGGTATGGATTGGTTGTCAGACAACCATGCCAAAATCTTATGTGGTAAGAAAGTCGTAAGAATACCACTTAAGAAAAAGAAAGTCCTCACAGTCCAAGGAGAAAGAAAGAATCGCTAGTTGAACGTCATCTCTGGTCTAAGAACGCTGAAATGCCTTCGAAGAGGTTGTCAAGCAGTGTTAGTTCAGCTAGTGGAAAAGGAATCGAAGGAGAAGCGACTCAAAGAAAATCCTAGTAGTTCGTGACTACCCAAAAGTCTATCCTGAAGACATGCCTGGACTTCCACCATCTAGGCAAGTAGAATTTAAGATTGACTTGGTGCCTGGAGCTGCGCCTGTCGCACGAGCACCCTACGGATTGGCACCATCAGAGATGCAAGAATTATCCAATCGGTTGCAAGAACTGTTGTAGAAAGGATTCATCCGACCAAGTTCCTCACCTTGGGGAGCTCCAGTCTTGTTTGTCAAAAAGAAGAACGAATCCTTTAAGATGTGCATCGATTATCGAGAGCTAAACAAATTAACGATCAAAAACCAGTACCCTCTACCCTGAATCGACGACTTATTCGATCAACTCCAAGGATCTAGTTTTTACTCTAAGATTGATCAACGATCCGGTTATCACCAAGTGAAAGTTCGGGAAGAAGATATACCCAAGACATCGTTCAGAACTCGTTATGGGCATTACGAATTTCAAGTAATGCCATTCGGTTTGACCAACGCACTAGCCGTATTCAAGGATTTCATGAATCGAGTGTGTAAACCGTCTTTGGACAAGTTCGTAATAGTGTTTATACACGATATCCTTATCTATTCCAGATATAAGGAGGAGCATGAGTAGCATCTAAAGTTGATTTTGGAGCTTCTAGAAAAGGAACAGTTGTACGCGAAATTCTCTAAGTGTGAATTTTGGCTACGAGAAGTCAAATTCCTAAGGCACGTGATCAATAGCCAAGGAATTCAAGTAGACCCATCAAAAATCGAGGCCATTAAGAACTGGGCAACTCCTAGGTCTCCCACTGAAATCCGTCAGATCTTAGGTCTTGCCGGTTATTATAGGCGATTTATAGAAAACTTCTCGAAGATAGCTGGTTCTTTAATGGAATTGACTTGAAAGGACATAAAGTACAACTGGGGTGAAGATCAGGAAATGGCTTTTCGACTGTTGAAGCAAAGATTGTGTAGTGCACCTATTCTGTCCCTACCGGAAGAAACAAAAGATTTTCTTGTTTATTGCGATGCCTCAGCAAACAGATTGGGTTGTGTGTTAATGCAAAGAGACAAGGTTATCGCTTATGCATCGCGGCAACTTAAAGTTCATGAGGTGAACTACACGACTCACGACCTAGAGCTTGGAGCTGTGGTATTTGCTCTCAAGATATTAAGGCACTACCTTTACAGTACGAAGTGCACAGTGTTTACAGATCACAAGAGCCTTCAGCATATTCTGAATCAGAAGGAGTTAAACATGAGGCAACGTCGCTGGGTTGAGCTGCTTAGCGATTATGACTGTGAGATCCATTATCATCCGGGTAAGGAAAATGTAGTAGCTGATGCTTTAAGTTGGAAGGAACGGGTTAAACCCTTAAGAGTCCGAGCTTTGGTCATGACTATACAGTCAAACCTAAAATCTCATGTCTGCGAGGCACAAGAGAAAGCAGTCAAGGAGGGTAATCTGCTAGATGAAGCCTTGAGAGGAATGGAAAGGCAGTTTGAAATCAAAACCGATGGATGTCGGTACTTCAAGGACAGAATTTGGCTACCAAAATTTGGAGGATTGAGGAAGCCGGTCATGGATGAAGGGCATAAAACAAGATATGCTATTCACCCAGGGTCAGATAAGATGTATCACGACTTGATAGGAATGTACTGGTGGCCAAACATGAAGGCTGACATTGCTACGTGTGTCACCAAATGCTTAACATGTTTGAAAGTTGAGGTTGAGCACCAGAAACCATCAAGATTGTTGGTTCAACCAGAAATACCCCAGTGGAAGTGGGAGAATATAACCATGGACTTCACCACAAAGTTGCCAAAGACTTCTGGAGGATATGACACCATTTGGGTGATTGTGGATCGACTCACAAAAACTACACACTTTTTACCAATCAAGGAGACTGATAAGATGGATAAGTTAACACGAATCTATCTTATAGAAATCGTCTCAAGGCATGGAGTTCTTGTATCAATTATATCAGATAGGGATAGCCGGTTCACATCAAGATTTTGGCAATCGTTACAAGAGGCATTGGGTACACGCCTGGACACGAGCACAGCCTATCATCCGCAGACGGATGGTCAGAGTGAAAGAACGATTCAAACATTGGAAGACACGCTAAGAGCATGTGATATCGACTTTGGCCAAAGTTTGGACAGGCACCTGCTATTAGTTGAGTTTTCCTATAATAACAGTTACCATTCGAGTATCAAGACTGCTCCATTCGAGGCACTTTATGGGGGAAAGTGTCGGTCACTACTTTTTTGGACTAAGGTAGGAGATAGCCAGATCACTGGACCCGAGATCATTCAAGAGACTACAGAAAAGATAGTCCAGATTCGGAACCGATTAAAGATCGCTCTGGATTGACGGAAAAGCTATGTAGATGTTCGACGGAAGGATTTGGAACTTCAGGAGGGAGATCAAGTAATGCTGAAAGTCTCGCCTTGGAAAGGCGTAATCCGTTTTGGGAAACGAGGAAAACTCAATCCTCGTTATATCGGACCATTCAAGATTTCCAAAAGAATTGGCCCGGTAGCCTACCGACTCGATCTGCCTCCAGAGTTAAGCAATGTACATAATACCTTCCACGTATCCAACCTTAAGAAGTGTTTGGCTGATGAAACACTTGTCATACCCATGGACGAGCTGGAGCTAGACGATAACTTGAACTTCGTTGAAAAACCCGTGGAAATAATGGACTTAGAAGTCAAGAAACTAAAGCACAGCCGGATCCCGATAATAAAAGTCAGATGGAACTCTAAGCAAGGTCATGAGTTTATATGGGAATGCAAAGATCAGTTCCGGGAAAAATACCCTCATCTGTTCTCAAATACTCAAGCAGTGGAGAACACGAGCTAATTTCGGGGCGAAATTCTCTTAACAGGGGGAGACTGTAACATCCGGCATTAAACCAGGTTAGAAACTATGACCTAATCAGTAATTAATAGCCATTTATAACCTAATCAATGGTCATTAGCAATTAATCAAAGTGATTAACAATGTTCATGAAGAAGTTCAACTCAATTAGATACAAATTCATTGGTGCGATGAATCGGGAAATAAATTAATCCGATCGATTTAGGATATGATGGATTAATTCAACTAAGTACATAATTAATCTATGATTAGTGACAATAATCATATACTAATACACTTACTTAACATTAATTATGCAAGACTAAAACATTTAATTAAAACAATGCATCCGTAAGTATTTATGAATTTATAAAAAAATGGAAATACAAGAATACATTTTGAAAGACATTTATACAAAAAAAATAAGAATACATCAATATCACCTCATTTAGGCCGGCCATAGTGAGTACACAAAAGGACTTGAAATATTTTTATTTTACTCAACATATCAAAATCAAATTCTCTTTCTTTCAACTCACTAAAGATCTCACACTATTTTCATCATTTCACCATCTTTTCAAATCCAATTTTCCCTATAAGTAGAGAAAATTTCCATTCATTTTAATCACACCAAAACCTCTCTTTTCTCTTTTCACAAACCAGCCAAAGGCCCTCACAAAGCCAAAAACCTTCAATTTTTGGTGTTCTTGAAATATTCCAAGTGTTCTAGGTGAAACCTTTGAAGATCGAACTTCTACTCATTTTCATTCTTCTAAAAATCAAAGTTAGTAAATACTAACCTATTATATCTTATATTAATGTTTATATAAGTCTTGCATAATATATATAATCACCAACAACAACAAGTTGCATAAAAACTCAAGTTTATAAATCACTAGTTTTTGTTTTTATGTTGTTTTCTTCAAATGTGTTTATAAATATATAAACACTTCATATAAGTGTAAATATTATGAAATCAAGTTATATAAATGTTTTTTATAACTTTTATACAAGTAGTCTTTGAATCAACAACAAGAATCACAAGTTATTTCAAGTTTATGAAATACGGAATTTCGGCAGAAATGTTGCATCAACTTTGAAAAATTATAACTAATTCATAACCTAACAACATTAGTTGATTCTTTTCTCAAAAGTTAGATCTATGTCTTAACTAAAAATCTGGAAGTTTTCATAATTTATTATGGAGTTTAGAACCCCCAGATATTATTTGGGAACCCGAAAGTTTGACAGCTCAAAAATGGCCAACATAGGATTTTTAACAAGCTTTTTCCCTAACCTAAACATCTCGAAAAATGGCCATTCTTGACTTTAAAAATTCTTTGTATATAGTAGTTTAATGTCCAAGAAAACCAAAGCCTAAATCGTTTTGGAGCTTGGTCAAAAACAACCTCAAAGTAAGCCGAAAACCTTCGAAAAGCTGGAAACTTATATATATATATATATATATATATATATATATATATATATATATATATATATATATATATATATATTATCATATATGAGAGTTATTAAGTCCCTATTATCACTTAGGACTCGATTAAACACATCCGGTGCATCAACCATCAAAGAACGTAAACTTGCATTTTTCGCGAATATTTTGCCATCACACGCTCGGTGAGTCTTCATAGCCCCTATTTTCACACTGTTATGTTTTGGGGTTGAAATACATGCTACCTTTATTTGTAAACGCGAATATATTATGGATAGATCTATCGGGAGTCATGTCCCCCATTCGGGTTAGTCTTACCGGCTAACGGCGGAATGCATAAATATTTAACATTACGGTATTACGTATGGAAATACTGCACAGGGCAAGCTCATAATTAAGTTTCGGTTGCATGATGGTTTTTATGTAATACATAACATGGAATTTATGATTTTATAAATTCAAACTCAACTATTGATGTCCATACAAGTCATATTTACGTGTAAACCTATGAGCTCACCAACAATTTTGTTGCCGTATTTTAGCGTGTATTTTCAGGAAATTAAGGCAAGTACACCGCATCGAAAGTATTTTTATGCTTCCGTACTTATGGAGTTCATTCATTTTCAAACCATCAGAGAATTATTTGCATTATTTTGGTTAATTTAATTATGTATTTAAATCTCTGTATTTTGCGAACTACTTACACTATATGTTGGTGATGTAAAACATTTCTATATTTCAAAGTTATATCGATGTATTTTTGAAACGTCCATATAGTGGTCGTTCGTTATGATTATGGTTACTCTTCCGCGACGTCACGCTTCGTTGCCAACCGGGGTAACGGGGTGTGACAACCAACAACAACAAGTTTCATAAAAACTCAAGTTTATAAAACACTAGTTTTGTTTTTAAGTTGTTTTCTTTAAATGTGTTTATAATCATATAAACACATCATGTAAGAGTAAATAATATGAAAATAAGTCATATAAATGTGTTTTATAACTTTTAATACAAGAAGTTTTCGAATAAACAACAAGAATCACAAGTTATTTCAAGTTTATGAAATACGGAATTTCTGCGGAAATGTTGCGTCGACTTTGAAAAATCATAACTAATTCATAACTTAACGAAATGAGTTGATTCTTGTCTCAAAAGTTAGATCTTTGTCTTAACTAAAAATATGGATGTTTTCATAATTTATTATGGAATTTAGAACCCCAGATATTATTTGGGAACCCGAAAGTTTGACAGCTCAAAAATTGCCAACATAGGGTTTTTAACGAGCTTTTTCCCTAACCTAAACATCTCGAAAAATGGCCGTTCTTGACTTAAAATTTTTTTTGTATATAGTAGTTTAATTTCTAAGAAAACCAAAGCCTAAATCGTTTTGGAGCTTGGTCAAAAACAGCCTCAAAGTAGACCGAAAAACTTTCAAAAAACTGGAAAACTATATATATATATATATATATATATATATATATATATATATATATATATATATATATATATATATATATATATATATATATATGTATGTATATGTATGTATATATATAAACTTGACGTTTTAAGTGAGTTGTATTTATAAACTTCTAAATTTGGATGATTTAAGACATAAAAACCTATATATACATATTATCATATATGGGGGATTATTATATCGCTTATATCATTTAGGGCTTGGTTAATCACATCCGGTTCATCACCCATCAATCAACACAAACTTGCATTTACGCGCATACTTTTGCATCACACGCTCGGTGAGTCTTCATAGCCCCTATTTTCACAATGTTATGTTTTGGGGTTGAAATACATGCTACATTTTCATATGGACACGGAAACTACTTCATTTCTATTATGTATTACACATGTGGTTCCATCAGCCCTCAAATCATGAACCGTTAGTTACATTTATTTGTAAGCGCGAATATATTATGGAAAGATCTATCAGGAGTCATGTCCCCCATTCGGGTTAGTCTTATCGGCTAACGTCGGAATGCATATATATTTAACATTACGGTATTACGTATGGGAAAACTGCACAGGGCAAACTCATAATTAAGTTTCGGTTGCATGATGGTTTTTATGTAACACATAACATGAAATTTATAATTTTATAAATTCAAACTCAACTGTTGATGTCCATACAAGTCATATATACGTGTAAACCAATGAGCTCACCAATAATTTTTGTTAACGTATTTTAGCGTGTATTTTCAGGAAATTAAGGCAAGTGCACCGCATCGGAAGCATTTCAAAGGCTTCCGTACTTTTGGAGTCACATTAATTTTCAAACAATCGGAGATTTATTTGCATTATTTTGGTTAATTTAATTATGTATTTTAATCTCTGTAATTTGCGAACTAGTTACGCTTTATGTTGGTTATGTAAAAGAATATTTATGTTTGAAGTCAAATCGATGAATTTTTTAAAACGTCCATATAGTGGTCGTTCATTTGATTATGGTTACGCTTCCTAGACGTCACACTTCATTGCCAACCGGGTTAACGGGGTGTGACAGATGGGCTTTTTAATTCTATATAATAAATTTTCTTTAAATGATCTCTTTTTTCACTCAATTCTTTTTTTGCTAAATTTAAATTTCATTCAGTATAAGTAAAATTACAAAGTTTTATAACAAAACATGGTGTCATTTAATTGGTTTTTGGAAAATGAAAGTATTAGCTTGGGTTGTAACATCTCCTTCATTACATTGGTACCTAAGACATCGGATCACAATGGATTTATAGTAGGACTTTAGGCTTATCAGCTTAATTGGGTGTTGGTACAAAATTCTTGCCAAAGCTCTTGCTAAAGTCAGTTATTGGTAATGTCATTGGCAAAGTTCAAAATGCATTCATCAAAGGTAGGCTGATTCTAGATGGGTCGCTGATTGCCAATGAAGTTGTGGCTTACAAAAAAATCAGAAAGAAAAAATGTTTGATGTTCAAATTTGATTTTGAAAAGGCTTTTGATTGTATCAGTTGGAACTTTTTACTTGATGTGGTGGATCAGATGGGATTTAGGAGGAATGTTGTAATCGGATCCCTACATGTCTAAGCTTGGCTATCTCAGGAGTTATCATTATCTGACTCGCTTTATTCAGACTCCGATATATTCCGAAGGATTTCAGACTTAGAGCAAATATGCGCATCCACATCAAGAATATCTTCGTCATCGTAGAGTTGAAGCCATTAATCATCTTCTGTCATCAGTGCCTTCCTAGCTTCCTTTGGTTTAGCCAACAAAGCCTTTTTGGCGTAGTATTCCGAATTCTTAACTACAGGCTTTCTGCATTCGAGGGCATAGTGGCTTGGCTTGCCACAATTATAGCCTTTTGTCTCGTCATCCTTTTGGATAGGCTTCTTTGGCTGATCATACTTCTCATATTTCTTTCCACTACTCTCCCAAGTCTTGTCATACTTCTCGCGCTTATCATAATTTCTTGACCCAGTTTTATAACGCAACTTGTTCTTTGTGGGTTTGCGATAAAACATTTTCTGGGATGCCTTCGTCAGCACGGCCATTTGCTTTTTGATGTCTTCTAATTCTGAGTCTGCTAAAGAGTCGGACGATTCATTTGCTGATGAACTGCTTACCACTAGTAGCTTCCCCTTCTTAGATTTGAACTTGTATTTCTTATCGGCTTGGAGAGCCAATGGATCCACAGTAGCCTTTTCTACTTGCTTCTTCCCAGAAACTTTCCGTAGAACAATAACCTGGCAGTTGTTCAGATTCACATAGACCATGTGAATATCCATATCATCAATGTCCTTGGTATGTTGGATAATCATTGCATATTTATCTCATTCAGCGTTGAGGACATTCAAAACTTGACATTGATGTCGAAGTTTGATTTTGTTACCCCGTTCCTCTTCATCTCCCTGACCAATTTTACAAATCGGAAGTAGGTATTCTCCAATAGTTCTCCTTCCCTGGCCCTAAAACTCTAAAACGACATAAGACTGTTCCTAACTATATTCATTGCAGCTTTGTAAAAACCTCTCATCAATTTGCAGACCTCATCCCAGATGGATTTGGTGATTGTGTTGTTCCTGACACCGATATAAATGTCATTTGGAATGGACAGTAACAAAAACTTTTTGGCAGTCTTGTCTCCCAGTTTCCTTCTCTTTTGTGCCTCTGACAGATTAGCATTAGTAACTTCCTCGGTCCATTCTGGAAATGGAGGATTCCCATTCGGAACAGCTGGAATTATGACATCGAACCTTACAGGACCACCGGTCAGTGATTTAAGCATCTCTTCAGCCAGATCTTGAAAACTTATAAATTCCAGAAATATTTCCCTCCATTCACCTCTGTAAAGATAGGAGGTTTGGTTTTTGTTCCCAATGCAAGAGCATCATTAGACATCTTGAATAACATATTTTGATCTTCCAAGATCTTGTATGGCATAATGAGTGATTTAGTGAAGTGTATTGAGTGAATCTCGATTGAAACAGGATGAAACTCGAGTTGTATGTGATAAATCTCGCAGAGTGTTTGATTAATCTCACAAATTCCTTGTCAAAACTCAAATGGTATATGAACAAACTCGGATGACACATGATCAAACTCGAATGAAGTTTGATCAAACTGAGTTGAAAACTGATCAAACTAGGCTGAAAACTGATCAAACTCGGTTGAAAACTGATCAAACTCAGATTAAAAACTGATCAAACTCGGATTAAGTATGATCAAACTCGGATGAAGTGTGTTCAAACTCGAAGACAACTTTATAAAACTCGTAATAAGTTTGATAAATCTTGAATGACATCATTGAGAAAGTATAAGAAGAGAGAGAAATATGAAAAGACTGGAGAAAGCAGTGGGAAAAAGTTTTAGAAGTTTGAAAAGCCTGAGAAGTCTGCTAAGAAGGAAGACGAGCAGAAATGCTAAAATTTTGGAAAGCCAGACCATTTTGCTAGAGAATGCAGACAGCCGGTAGTCAACAATTCTAAATACTACACTCGGAATGCTTTGCTGGCCAAACAGAAGGAAGCTAGAAAGGCCCTGATGGCAGAAGATGACCACTGGCCCAACTTACTGAAGATGAGGATATTCTGGATGAAGATGCTCACATATGCTTGAAGTCAGAAGTCTTTAATGAATCTAATCAAAGTGAATCTGCTATGATTGTCGAAGGCGAAGTTTGGGTCGGGTTGACAGATGATGAAGAGGAAGAGAAAGAAGATACTGATTCAGAATCTGATTTGAGAGAAGATGTAGCGTTGATGGCTACAGGAGGAGGTGAGTGCAGCAAGGATCAAGAGGATGATGGTTCAGAATCAGATACTTTTGATCAATGAGAGACACCTGAGGTGCATTCTAATCCTGACTCAGATGTAGATAACTCCTGTGAGGTTGAACAAAAACTAGCTCAATTGGCATACATGTTGAAACGATTTGAAAAATCATTAAAAGCTGAGAAGAAGAATACCCATCCTTTGGAAAACAAATTAAGACTTGTACATGCAATAGTGTTAGAGTTTTCCACAGATAAGGCATTCGCGTTAAAATATGTTTCTGATTTGGAAGAAAAATACATTGATCTTCAACTTGAGAACAAAAAGCTGAGTAACAATATTACTGACCTCAATGAAAAACTTAAATCAGCTGAATTAGAATCAGCCAATTATTCTGTAAAATATACTTTTATCTTTGCTGAAAGAACGAAGCTTTATATGAAAATCAAAGCTTTAGAAGATGAATTTTTAAAGAGAGGTCAAACAGATCAGACGATCCATTAAAATCAACCAAAAGACACAGATTTTTATAATTCTAAAGCTGAAATTGGTTGTGAAAATCCTAAGTATCTAACAAAAGCAATTTCGAGCACTCCAATTTATATGATACTAGATACATGAATTTAGGAATACAAATAGAGTTTTTAAAAGCTTTAGAAGAAGTACAAACAGGTGAAATCTGAAAAGGTTAAGAGAAGATAAAATTTTACTTAATCTGGATTATAACATTCTGAATGAAAGTTATAATAATCCACCAAAACCAGAAGAGTATATTTAGACATATTATGATAAAGATTTGTCTGAAAATACAGCTTTCACTCAAAAGTCATACATTCCAAATTCAATTCTAGAGAAGATTAATTTCGATCTTGAATTAAAATTAAAAACTTCTGAGGAATTAGAAGTAAAGCTTTAGGCTGTTATTCAAGACTTGGAAACAAAGCTTAAAGAAAGCCTCAAAATATCTAAACCTGATCCAAAAACTTCAATTAAACCTGACTCCATTGATTCTGAAAAAGAGTTTGATCTGTTCATGAACTCTAATTTCAATTCTTTAGATGAAATGTTTGTCAAGATTGAAACATTTGTAAAACCTCTTTAAGATAAACAAACTGATAAAACTAAAGGACCAGTAAGTATTTTGAAAAGAATACCTACAACTCCTAAGGTTAAATCAGATTCATCATTTGTTTTGAAACAAAATGGAGGAAGCAAAAGTTTTTTTTTTGTTACTACTATATTTGAAAAGGTGAATCGTCGTCTTCGAAGCTAACAGTTCGAAAGAGTTCAAATGCTTCTCTTGGTAAGAAAGTGTAACACCATCCATCCCGGATAAAAGCCACGTCATTTACAATACACAGGTGGCATTAACACATATAAAATCCATAACACAATGTCAAGGTTTCCACAAACACTGATTATTTAAACATTTTACATCACATAAACAACACTGTTTAGCAGTCAAACCGACATACAAAACCCAAACCCGCATCCCAATATTTACATATAGAACCTAAACAGCCAATCATGTTCCCAACAATACAATAGTCACATACAGTCAGTAGAATGCAGAACTCTCGGCAACAGCAAAATCAAGCTCCTACTTGTGCTCAGGATCTGGCAGCCCTATCATCGGTTCCCCTGACACACAGTAGACTCGAATACGTAAACTGCGCAGCTCGTGAGTGCACAAGGGTTAGACACTGCACTAAACACTTAGTCACATAACGCATGTAAACATGGCAAAACTGTATCTCTACATCACATGGCATAACACATGCCACCCTAGCCTCTACCCAGAGGCACTCGAGTCCAATACAGAATGAGATACTCATCTTGATTGGGGGAAACCCCTCCCCCTGCAGCCAAGGCACGCCCGTGGGGGCTAGCAGGAATAATAACTGCATATATACATGGGAACTCTAAACAGGGTTAGACAGAGCTACACAGCTCCGGCAATAACTCATCACGAACACACCATAATGAATCTCACACAATAGTATATATTCACATATAAAGAAAGGTAAGCTCATACCTGAGGGGCAGTTCACAGTGCCCATACAGGTCATATAAACACCTATGAGATGTCACACTGAATGACCCAAAAAGGCGACATGTCTTTTAAAAATCTTGCGTACTAACCTGGTCACCCCGTACACTATCTCTAATCCGCATATCCGAATTTGACTCACACCGATCTCTGTCAGCCCCTGAACACATAATAAATCTTCCCAGATTAATTCGCATTTCAGTAGACAATTCCCCTAATCACTAATATAACTGATTGACCCCAAAAACAATCCCAAATAAGCCCTATAGCCCAAAACCGAATCCGGCCTGGCCCAACCGGATCGCGGCCGCTCTCAGCCCTGTCGCGAGTAGCGCCAAAATCGCGGATCGCGCCCGAATCCTTATCTTGCGCCCGCCTTCGCGCTCCTGATCTTGGTCGCGATGGGGTCGTGGTTGCAGGTCCTCTGTTCTTCGTTTCAGTTCTGCCCAGGGGAGTTTAATCTCCCCAAACCGATTCCAGCAGTGAAAGCATATACAAACGATACCAATACATTTCTACAACTCATATAAACCAATTTGTTAGACCTTATTTTGATTGATGAAATAATATAAGTCTAAGGGTGTAAAGTGTAAATAGGCAATAGTTGTAATTCATATATAAATAATATTTTGACTTTGTAAAAATTAGATCTGCCATTGTAATTACTTTTGCAAGGAATTTGTTGTGAACTATTTTAAGGCTACAGTGAACGATTCCTCACAATTTCATCTCTGTAATCATTTGTCTATAATCAAATCCTTCGGTTAGTGTTTCTGATCTTGTTCTTAATTGTTTATGCTTGATTGTTGATTTAATACATAGGAATTACAATTGGTATCAGAGCTTTATGGATGATTTTTTATTGAAAAAGAGTTGAAAACCGTCACTGTTTTTATCATTTTTTTAAACTTGAAAAATCAACTAGTGTTTGATATCGTTGATCTTTGTTCTTGATTCTTAGATCGAAGAAAGGTTATTGAAAATCGATCACATTGATTATAAACTTAATCTGAAATTCCAAACACACAAAAAGATCCTTTGATTTTTCAGAAAATTCAAAAATACACTTGTTCTTCACTTTTCTATTGTAAAACAAGGGTTTTAATCTGGTTTTAAACTAAGTTCCTTCAGAAAAAGTGTTTGAAATCAAAAACCTCGCCTTCGATATCAAGGAGGAATCAATTGAAGAACTATGATATTTTAATTGAATTCTAGACTTGAAATTTTTGAAAAACTCTGAAAACTTGAATATAACTGTGTTCTTGTTGCATCGAGTTGACAACAAGTTATAATCGAGTTGAACAAAGAGATAATCATGTTGTGTAACATCCGGCACTAAACCAGGTTAGCATCAAAGCCCTAATCTACATTTAATAGTCAATTATAGCCTAATCAATGGTCATTAGAAATTAATCAAGTGATTAACAAGGTTTATTAGAAAATTCAACGCAATTAGAATCAAATTCATCGGTGCGATGAATCGGGAAATCAATTAATCCGATCAATTTACGACATGAAGGATTAATTCAACTAAGTACATAATTAAATCATGATTAGTGACACTAATCATACACTAATACAATTACTTAACCTTAATTATGCAAGACTAAAACAATTAATTAAGACAATGCATCCAAAAGTATTTATGAATTTATAAGAAAAGGGAAATACAAGAATACATTACTAAATACTTTTACACAAAAAAAAAATAAAAATACATCAAAAATACACTCCCTAGGCCGGCCACAAGGTGGTACACAAGGACCAAAAGTTTGTATTATTTTACTCAACATTTCACCATCAAATCCTCCTTTTTCCTTTCATCCAAGATTTTTCATCATTTCACCACCTTTATTCATCTATAAATAGAGGTTCAAATTCACTTCATTTCTCACATCTTGCAAACACAAATCTCTCCTTTCTCTCCCTCTAAAAATCCGGCCTCAAGCCTCAAGAACACACAAAGTGTTCTTTCAAAGTGTTCTTCATATTTTTGAAGTGTTCTTGGTGAAACTTTTGAAGATCCAACCTTCTACTCATTTTCATTCTTCTAAAAACACCAAGGTAAGTAAATACTAACCTATTACATCTTATATTTATGTTCATATAAGTCTTGCATAATATATATAATCACCTACAACAACAAGTTTCATAAAAACTCAAGTTTATAAGTTTCTAGTTTTTATTTTTAAGTTGTTTCTTTAAATGTGTTTATGAATATGTGAACACATTATAAAAGTGTTAATATTATGAAAACATGTGATATATATGTGTTTTTATAACTATTATGACTTTTATAAAAGTAGTCTTTTAATAAACAACAAGAATCATAAGTTGTTGTAAGTTTATAAACTACGGATTTTCGGCAGAAAACTTATATCGACTTTGAAAAATCATAACTAATTCATAACTCAATGAAATGAGTTGATTCTTGTCTCAAAGGTTAGATCTATGTCTTAAGTATAGATCTGTAATTTTTCATAATTTATTTTGGAGTTTAAGACCTCCAGAAATTATTTGGGAAACCGAAAGTTTGACAGCTCAAAAATGGCCAACATAGCGTTTTTAACGAGCTTTTTCACCAACCTAAACATCTCGAAAAATGGCCGTTATTGATTCTAAAAATCATTTGTATTTAGTAGTTGAATGTCCTAGGAAACCAAAGTCTAAAACATTTTGGAGCTTGGTTAAAAACAGCCTCAAAGTAGGCCGAAAAACCTCCGAAAATGCTGGAAAATTATATATATATAAACTTGACGTTTTAAGCAAATTTTATTTATAAACTTGTAATGTTGGGTGATTTAAGACATAAAAATCTATAAATATACATATTATCATATATTAGTGATATTAAGTCCTTATTATCATTTAGGACTCGGTTAAACACCTTCGGTTTCATCACCCATCAAACAACGCACATTTGCATTTTTGCGCCTAGTTTTGCCATCACAAGTTCGGTGAGTCCTCATAGCCCCTATTTTCACTATCTATTGGGGTGGAAATACATGCACTGTTTTCATATGGACATCAAAACTGTTTATTTCTTATATGTATTACATATGGTTCCATTAGCCCTTATATCATGAACCGTTAATTGCATTTATTTGTAAGCGCGAATATATTGTGGATAGATCTATTGGGAGTCATGTCCCCCACTCGGGTTAGCTCGGGTCGGCTAACAGCGGGTGCATATATATTCAACACACGGTATTACGTATGGGAATACTGCACAGGGCAAACTCATTTTAATTAAGCTTCGGTTGCATGATGGTTTATGTAATACATACACGGAATTTATGATTTTATAAATTCAACTCATCTGATAATGTCCATACAACTGGTCTTTTCGCGTAAACCTATGAGCTCACCAACAATTTTTGTTGACGTATTTTAGCATGTATTTTCAGGTAATTAAGGCACGAATGCCTCAGACGTATTTTACTTTCAAGCTTCCGCATCCATGGAGTCGCATGCATATTCAAACTAACGGAGATTTAGCTGCATTATTTTGGATATTTTAATTATGTAATTAAATCTCTGTATTTTGCGAACTCCTTTACTCATATCAGTCTATGTAAAACATTGCTATATTTTCAAGTTTCAATGATGTATTTTTAAAACGTCCATATAGTGGTCGTTCATTATGATTATGGTTACGCTTCCGCACTCGTCACGCCTCGCTGCCAACCGGGGTAGCAGGGTGTGACAGATTGGTATCAGAGCCATAGTTATAGTGAACTAGGTTGCATTAGTACCCTAGACTATAACTGCAAATAAAATTTACTGAATTTAAAAATATTTTTGTAACTAACTAAAAGACTATGAATGGACCTTGATAGCAGAAATCATGTCCCATCCGGAAACGATCATCTTATCGGATTCAGAGGAGGAGTACACTCCTGCTAGCCCCACGGCCACTGAGATTTTCCACGAGGAAGACACATCGGAGGAAGAGGACCCCTCGGAAGATCCGATGTGGGAGACGGAAGAGGAGCCGATGGAGGAAGAAGATCCACTGCCCCCAGCGGTCCCTGCTCGCGTTCCATACCATCCAGCCGAACCGTCATATAAGCTGTATACGCCTTACCGGCCCCAAAATGCTGTACACACCCCGAAAGCGGGTGAACCCACCAAGAGGGGAGTCTATTCCTGTCCCGACTCCCCAGCCCAATCCCCCACCACCACACCGACGGGTAGACGCCCGGCGATGGACCTGGATACTGGAGACCCTCCGCAAATGGAGGCAGATGGAGGGAAATCCTCCCAACTTCGAGATAGGAGGACCATCCTCCGCACCTGTCCCGACCCTCACCCAAGAGCCTACTGAGCAAACCATACCACTTCTGATAGCACGGTCGACCAGGCAAGACCACCAAATCCGGTCCCTTAACCTAACTATCGGAGAGATGACCGCTCGTTTAGAGCGGGAGGAGTTGCAAAACTCCAACATATATTGGGCCAATCAGCACGCCCTTGCTATTCAACAGAATGGTCTGAATGAGCTTCGGCAGCAACTAGCCGAAAGCCAAGCTCGGATCGGGGAGCTGACTCAGCGCCTCAACGCGATGGAAAAGGGAGAGACCCCTGATCACTCCCACACTTAGGGCACTTCTATCTATCCTTGTAATAGTAGGAAAAATATCATGTAATAGTATAGGACAAAATTTTCGGGTAATAACCCGCCCCTAATGTAAGGAAATTTTGAATGATTAATGAATGAAAAATTGCAAGTTATTTGTGAAATTGTGTTTGATGATTATAGTATTGTGCTTTAAGGAAAATTTATCTCTTTAAGATTCAACTTCTTACACTATGCTTTTTCTTTAAAATTTAAGATAATGTCGCCGAAACGAGCAATGAACGCTGCTGACATTGAAGAGCTAGTCGCACAAAGAGTGGCTGCCGCTATAGCCACGTATGAGGCAAATAGGAATAGCTCAGCTAATGGAGATGGTGGTGCTAGCCGCACCACGGGAGGAACCGAAATCCACGCAAAAGGTTGTGGAATTAAAGGATTTTTAAGTTGCAAACCCCGGTACTTCAACGGAACCGAAGGAGCCGTTGGCTTGATACGGTGGTTTGAGAAATTAGAATCTGTCTTTCGTGTCAGTGGATGTGCTGAGGGAGATAAGGTGAAGTTTGCTACTCACAATCTACAAGATAGCGCCCTCACATGGTGGAATTCCTATGTCCAGTCTGTAAGTATCGATGAAGCCTACCAGCTCACATGGTCCGCGTTGAAGCAAATGATGACGGACGAGTACTGTCCGAGGAACGAACTCCAGAAAATGGAATCGGAGTTCTGGAACCTGTCAATGAAGGGATCGGACGTTGCAGGATATACAAACCGATTTCATGAGCTAAGTATCCGGTGTCCTCAAATGGTGACCCCGGAGTACAAAAAGATCGAGCGTTACATTTGGGGACTCGCTCCTCAAATTCAAGGTAATGTCACTGCCTCCAACCCATCCACCCTACAAGATGCCATCAGGATGGCCAATAATCTTATGGACCAAGTATCCCGGAGAAATGAGGCCAAGGCCGGGGAAAACAAAAGAAAGTGGGAAGACAAGACCGGGAAGAATGCGGGTTCACAATCCAAAAAGCCCGAAACCATTAAGGCTTACGCAGCGGGAGCGGAGCCAAGAAGAGGTTATACCGGTACCAAGCCTTTCTACACTAAATGCACCTTCCATCACAACCAGGATCCCTGTCCAACCCACTGTGAGAAATGCAAACGTTTGGGGCATATGCCCAAAGACTGTAAATCTGGAGCCCCGTGAACCAGTGGCAGCAATCAAAAAGGCTGCTTTGAATGTGGAGTTACTGGGCACTTCAAGAGTGAGTGCCCGAAGCTCAGGAATGGTGGAGGAGCTCAGGGAAGAGCTTTTGTGTTAGGAGCAGGTGACGCTCGTCAAGATCCCCACGTAGTATCAGGTACGTTTCTTTTAAATGACATATATGCTTACGTACTCTTTGATACTGGGGCTGATAGGAGCTTTAAATCTGATAAGTTTAGTAAGCAATTGAATGCCGCTCCTTTTCCCTTAGACAACTCTTATGCTATAGAACTGGCTGATGGTAAAATAATAGAGGCAAGTAGTATCATTAAGGAATGCACACTGAAGCTGGCAGATCATCCCTTTAAAATAGACTTGATGCCTATAGAACTCGGAAGTTTTGATGTAGTAGTTGGTATGGATTGGTTATCACACAATCATGCCGAGATTTTGTGTGGTAAGAAAGTGGTACGGATACCACTCCACAAGAAGAAGTTCCTAACAGTCCAAGGAGAAAGAAAGAACCGACAGTTGAATGTCATATCCGGCCTAAGAACATTAAAGTGCCTTAGGAAAGGTTGTCATGCAGTACTGGTGCAAATTGTAGAAAAAGAGGCGGAGGAGAAGCGACTTGAGGATATTCCAGTGGTTTGTGACTATCCGAAGGTCTTCCCGGAAGATTTGCCTGGACTTCCGCCAACTAGGCAAGTAGAGTTCCAATTCGATTTGGTGCCGGGAGCTGCACCGGTCGCAAGGGCCCCATATAGACTCGCCCCTTCTGAGATGCAAGAGCTATCCAATCAATTACAAGAGTTGATGGATAAAGGATTCATTCGACCAAGTTCCTCACCTTGGGGAGCTCCGGTCTTGTTCGTGAAAAAGAAAGACGGATCCTTCAGAATGTGCATAGACTACCGAGAGCTAAACAAGTTAACGATAAAGAACCGCTACCCTCTCCCCAGAATTGATGACCTGTTTGACCAACTACAGGGATCTAGCTTCTATAAGATTGATCTGCAGTCCGGTTATCATCAAGTAAAGGTGCGGGAAGAAGACATACCCAAGACAGCATTCAGAACTCGTTATGGACATTACGAATTCCAGGTAATGCCATTCGGTTTGACTAACGCACCAGCCGTATTCATGGACCTCATGAATCGAGTGTGTAAACCGTATCTGGACAAATTTGTAATAGTGTTCATAGACGATATTCTCATCTATTCCAGAAATAAGGAGGAGCATGAACACCACCTCAAGCTGATATTGGAGTTGTTAGAGAAGGAACAGTTATACGCCAAATTTTCGAAATGTGAATTTTGGTTGCGAGAAGTTAAATTCCTTGGACATGTGATCAACAGCCAGGGAATCCAAGTTGATCCATCAAAAATCGAGGCCATAAAGAACTGGGCGACTCCTAGAACCCCCACGGAAATCCGCCAATTTCTAGGACTTGCCGGTTATTATAGGCGATTTATCGAAAACTTCTCAAAGATAGCAGGTTCCTTAGCAGAATTGACTCGGAAGGATGTGAAGTATATCTGGGGTGAAGAGCAAGAAAAGGCGTTTCAGCAGTTAAAGCAAAGGTTGTGTAGTGTACCAATTCTGTCCTTACCCGAAGGGACTGAAAATTTTGTGGTCTACTGTGATGCTCACGCAATGGATTAGGTTGTGTGCTCATGCAAAGGGATAGAGTCATTGCTTACGCATCACGACAGCTCAAAATCCACGAGGTGAATTATACGACTCATGACTTAGAGCTTGGAGCAGTGGTGTTTGCTCTCAAGATATGGAGGCACTACCTGTATGGAACTAAGTGCACGGTGTTCACAGACCATAAAAGCCTTCAGCATATTCTAAATCAGAAAGAGTTAAATATGAGGCAGCGTCGTTGGGTTGAACTGCTTAGTGACTGTGACTGCGAAATTCGTTATCATCCGGGGAAGGCGAATGTCGTAGCTGATGCCCTGAGCCGAAAGGAACGGGTTAAACCCTTGAGAGTCCGAGCTTTGGTTATGACTATACAGTCAAACCTAAACTCTCAAGTCCGCGAGGCACAAGAAGAAGCTGTCAAGGAGGGTAATCTACTGGATGAAGCCTTGAGAGGTATGGATAAGCAGTTTGAAATCAAGCCAGATGGATGTCGATACTTCATGGGCAGAGTTTGGCTACCAAAACTCGGAGGAATAAGGAAGATGGTCATGGATGAAGGGCATAAGACAAGATATGCTATTCATCCAGGGTCAGATAAGATGTATCACGACTTGAAGGGAATGTACTGGTGGCCAAATATGAAGGCTGACATTGCTACCTACGTCAGCAAGTGCTTAACATGTTTGAAGGTTAAAGCTGAGCACCAAAAACCATCAGGATTGCTGGTTCAACCAGAAATAACCAAGTGGAAGTGGGAAAACATCACCATGGATTTCATCACCAAGTTACCAAAGACTTTTGGAGGTTATGACACTATTTGGGTGATTGTGGATCGACTTACCAAAACCGCACATTTCCTTCCAATCAAGGAGACTGATAAGATGGATAAGTTAACACAAATCTATCTTAAAGAAGTCGTCTCAAGGCATGGAGTGCCAGTATCAATTATATCAGACAGGGACAGCCGGTTCACATCAAGATTTTGGCAGTCATTACAAGAAGCACTAGGTACACGCCTAGATATGAGCACAGCCTATCACCCGCAAACGGATGGTCAGAGTGAAAGGACGATTCAGACGTTGGAAGACATGTTGAGGGCATGTGTCATCGATTTTGGCAAAAGTTGGGACAGACACCTGCCATTAGTCGAGTTTTCCTATAACAACAGCTATCACTCGAGCATTAAGACCGCCCCATTCGAGGCACTCTACGGGCGAAAGTGTCGATCACCTCTTTGTTGGGCTGAAGTAGGAGATAGTCAGATCACTGGACCTGAGATCATCCTAGAGACTACAGAAAAGATAGCCCAGATTCGTAACCGATTAAAGATCGCGCGGGATCGACAGAAGAGTTATGCAGACATTCGACGGAAGGATTTGGAATTCCAAGAGAGAGATCAAGTAATGTTGAAAGTCTCGCATTGGAAAGGCGTAATCCGTTTTGGGAAACGAGGAAAACTCAATCCTCGTTATATCGGACCATTCAAGATCACCAAAAGAATTGGCCCGGTAGCTTACCGACTCGACCTGCCCCCAGAGCTTAGTAACGTTCATAATACCTTCCACGTGTCCAATCTTAAGAAGTGTCTGGCTGATGAATCACTCGTTATACCCATGGACGAGCTGGAGTTAGACGATAAGTTGAACTTCATTGAGCAACCTGTAGAAATAATGGACCGAGAAGTCAAGAAACTCAAGCACAGTCGGATCCCAATAATAAAAGTCAGATGGAACTCTAAGCGAGGTCCTGAGTTTACATGGGAACGAGAAGATCAGTTCCGGGAAAAATATCCTCACCTGTTCTCAAGTACTCAAGAAGTGGAGAACACGAGCTAATTTCGGGACGAAATTCCCTTAACAGGGGGAGACTGTAACATCCGGCACTAAACCAGGTTAGCATCAAAGCCCTAATCTACATTTAATAGTCAATTATAGCCTAATCAATGGTCATTAGAAATTAATCAAGTGATTAACAAGGTTTATTAGAAAATTCAACGCAGTTAGAATCAAATTCATCGGTGCGATGAATCGGGAAATCAATCAATCCGATCAATTTACGACATGAAGGATTAATTCAACTAAGTACATAATTAAATCATGATTAGTGACACTAATCATACACTAATACAATTACTTAACCTTAATTATGCAAGACTAAAACAATTAATTAAAACAATGCATCCAAAAGTATTTATGAATTTATAAGAAAAGGGAAATACAAGAATACATTACTAAATACTTTTATACAAAAAATAAAAATAAAAATACATCAAAAATACACTCTCTAGGCCGGCCACAAGGTGGTACACAAGGACCAAAAGTTTGTATTATTTTACTCAACATTTCACCATCAAATCCTCCTCTTTCCTTTCATCCAAGATTTTTCATCATTTCACCACCTTTATTCATCTATAAATAGAGGTTCAAATTCACTTCATTTCTCACATCTTGCAAACACAAATCTCTCCTTTCTCTCCCTCTAAAAATCCGGCCTCAAGCCTCAAGAACACACAAAGTGTTCTTTCAAAGTGTTCTTCATATTTTTGAAGTGTTCTTGGTGAAACTTTTGAAGATCCAACCTTCTACTCATTTTCATTCTTCTAAAAACACCAAAGTAAGTAAATACTAACCTATTACATCTTATATTTATGTTCATATAAGTCTTGCATAATATATATAATCACCTACAACAACAAGTTTCATAAAAACTCAAGTTTATAAGTTTCTAGTTTTTATTTTTAAGTTGTTTCTTTAAATGTGTTTATGAATATGTGAACACATTATAAAAGTGTTAATATTATGAAAACATGTGATATATATGTGTTTTTATAACTATTATGACTTTTATACAAGTAGTCTTTTAATAAACAACAAGAATCATAAGTTGTTGTAAGTTTATAAACTACGGATTTTCGGCAGAAAACTTATATCGACTTTGAAAAATCATAACTAATTCATAACTCAACGAAATGAGTTGATTCTTGTCTCAAAGGTTATATATATGTCTTAACTATAGATCTGCAATTTTTCATAATTTATTTTGGAGTTTAAGACCTCCAGAAATTATATGGGAAACCGAAAGTTTGACAGCTCAAAAATGGCCAACATAGCGTTTTTAACGAGCTTTTTCACCAACCTAAACATCTCAAAAAATGGCCGTTCTTGATTCTAAAAATCCTTTGTATATAGTAGTTGAATGTCCTAGGAAACCAAAGTCTAAAACATTTTGGAGCTTGGTTAAAAACAGCCTCAAAGTAGGCCGAAAAACCTCCGAAAAAGCTGGAAAATTATATATATATAAACTTGACGTTTTAAGCAAATTTTATTTATTAACTTGTAATGTTGGGTGATTTAAGACACAAAAATCTATATATATACATATTATCATATATTAGAGATATTAAGTCCTTATTATCATTTAGGACTCGGTTAAACACCTTCGGTTTCATCACCCATCAAACAACGCACATTTGCATTTTTGCGCCTAGTTTTGCCATCACAAGTTCGGTGAGTCCTCATAGCCCCTATTTTCACTATCTATTAGGGTGGAAATACATGCACTGTTTTCATATGGACATCAAAACTGTTTATTTCTTATATGTATTACATATGGTTCCATTAGCCCTTATATCATGAACCGTTAATTGCATTTATTTGTAAGCGCGAATATTGTGGATAGATCTATTGGGAGTCATGTCCCCCACTCGGGCTAGCTCGGGTCGGCTAACAGCGGGTGCATATATATTCAACACACGGTATTACGTATGGGAATACTGCACAGGGCAAACTCATTTTAATTAAGCTTCGGTTGCATGATGGTTTATGTAATACATACACGGAATTTATGATTTTATAAATTCAACTCATCTGATAATGTCCATACAACTGGTCTTTTCGCGTAAACCTATGAGCTCACCAACAATTTTTGTTGACGTATTTTAGCATGTATTTTCAGGTAATTAAGGCACGAATGCCTCAGACGTATTTTACTTTCAAGCTTCCGCATCCATGGAGTCGCATGCATATTCAAACTAACGGAGATTTAGCTGCATTATTTTGGATATTTTAATTATGTAATTAAATCTCTGTATTTTGCGAACTCCTTTACTCATATCAGTTTATGTAAAACATTGCTATATTTTCAAGTTTCAATGATGTATTTTAAAAACGTCCATATAGTGGTCGTTCATTATGATTATGGTTACGCTTCCGCACTCGTCACGCCTCGCTGCCAACCGGGGTAGCAGGGTGTGACATGTTGAACATTAGGTTCAATCGAGTTGATCACTGAATCAGTCGAGTTGACTAGAAACTTCATTCGAGTTGACTTGAACCTTCATTCGAGTTTACTTCAAGTTCCAGTCGAGTTGACACATACTCAAATCGAGTTGAAAACAAGTTTCAATCGAGTTTTGGAAAACAAGTGTGAATTTTTCAATCTTAATTCGAGCTTACATTTACATTCTTTCGAGTTTATTGATATATGATTCGAGCTTATTGATATTTGATTCGAGTTGACTTCCTGTTTTATCTTAGTCTATCTTGTTAATCGAGTTGAATCACATTTGATCCGAGATGTTTAGAAGACCAATTCGAGTTGCATTATTCTACTAACTGAGTTGACTTTTCTAAATTCGAGTTGAGTACTTCATTGTTCGAGTTTGTTACACTCATTGATCGAGTTGATCTATTCATTATTCGAGTTTTTCACCTTCATTATTCGAGTTTCATTAAATACTTGTTCGAGCTTGATCAATTTTCATTCGGTTGATCAAATTTTCAAATTCAATCTAAATATCATTTTAAAGATCTTTAAAGATTTGTTGGAATATCTTTTGTTGATGAAATACAAAGTCTAGGGTATATTGTGTAATTTGTTCATAGTTGTAAATATTATAAATAGTGGGTTGACTTTGTAATAGAAATATATAGATCTGACAGTTATTGTATATGCACGGATTACCTGAAAGATTAAGGCAACAGTTTTCATTCTCCTTTGTAATCATTTTACAATCAATACAAGCATTTGGTTATTATTATTGATTCTGTTCTTGATTAATTGTTGTGATTGATTGTTTGATAGGATTCATAATTCACAATTGGTATCAGAGCTCTTAGGGTGATTTTTGAATTGAATTTGAATTTTTTCGAGCACTGTTCTTGACTTTTTTTCGAAAAACATAAAAATCAACAAGGGTTTTTATCCTGTTGATTATTGATTCTGAAAATTGGATCGAAGGAACAGGTTAGGAAATCGATTAAATTGATCAAAGATTTGTTTTGATTGAACAAACACAGAAAAAGATCTGTTGATTTTTCAGAAATTTTGAAAAACCAAAAGTTCTTCACCATTTCATTGCAAAAGTCACTTTTAGATATGTTTTTGGATGATATACTTTCACAACTTCACTAGATTCATTGCAAAAGTTCTTCAACTTCACTTGATTCTATCAACTCTGAAACAGAATTTGATCTGTATATGAACTCTGATTTCAATTCATTAGAAGAGATGTTTGTTAACATTGATGAATTTGTAAACCTTTATATAACAAAAAATTAGATGATCATAAAGAACCTGTTAAAATTCTGCAAAGAATTTCTACAGATTCAAAGAAATCATCTGAAAATTCACCAAGTTTACAACAAAAGAAGGAGAACACAAAAGTTACTTTTGATATTCTTAAATTTGAAAAAGGTGAATCATCTTCTACAAAGGACTCAATTGCACTCAAAGTCCAAACTTCAAAAGGTAAGAAACCTTTACAGAAGAAACAAGTTTCTAAGATCACTAATTCTCATGTTTCTTCTATGTCAGATTATATTGTGAACGGTTCTTGGAAGCAAGTTTGGCAAAAGAAGCAGCGAGAACAGAAAAACAAGAAAATAAAACAAGAGTGGCGAGTGAAGAAAAATATTGTTACAGATAGAAATAGCAAATTTGAAAATTCTGTCTGTAATAATGAATTTGTACATAAATCTTGTATCAAATTCTCTCGAACTGATTTAATTGCTTTGAATTCTGGTACATGTAAATCATTACTTGTAAAATCTGATAAGCTTGTATGGCAACCTAAGAAAAAGGACCCATCTTTCAAACAGAAAAAGGTTCCACAGGAAAATCTTTCAAAAACAATTCCGCCACGAATTGTATAAACGTGGATACCAAAAAGAACTGTTAAAAAGTGGGTACATATATCATCATCAATTTTTAAGATAAAAGACATATCTGATGAGAAAACGCATCATCAACTGCATGATTTACCAAAATCAAAAGTACCCAACTATAAGTGGGTACCTCATGTGCTATTTCGTCGTATAGGTAAATCATGTATGAATATTGACTCCGGATGCTCGAAGCACATGACCGGACAAAGAGAAACACTCACTAACTTTGTAGAAAAGTTCTGTGGGACGGTCAGATTTGGGAACGATCAGTTTTGTCCGATCAAAGGTTACGGGAGTCTTGAATACGATAAAATTACCATTCAGAAGGACTTCTACATTGTTGGTCTCGGTCATAACTTGTTTAGCATTGGACAACTTTGCGATAAAGGATTGGAAGTCAACCTCAAAGCTAATCGGTGCAGCATTCGATCTGCAGAAGGAAAAGAAATCCTTGCAGGAAACATGAAAACCAACTTGTACTCCATTGACCTAGCCTCCATTAATCTGAAAAAGGATATATGCTTACTGTCAAAAGCTACATCTAAAACAGCTTGGCTATGGCATCGTCGTCTTTCACATCTGAACTTTAACGAATTAACCAACCTAGCGAAAGGCGGGTTAGTTAAAGGGCTACCGACTCTCAAATTTCAAAAGGAGCAGTTGTGTGTCGCTTGTGAAAAAGAAAAGATAACTAGAGCTTCACACAAGTCCAAATCCGAACTACCACACCCCGTTACCCCGGTTGGCAACGAAGTGCGACATCGCGGAAACATAACCATAATTATGACGAACGACCACTATATGGACGTTTTTAAAATACATCGTTAAAACTTCAAAATATAGTAATGTTTTACATAGTCTGGTATGAAGAAAAGAAGTTCGCATAATACAGAGATTTAATTACATAATTACAATATCCAAAATAATGCAGCTAAATCTCCGTTAATTTTGAATATGTATGCGACTCCATGGATGCGGAAGCTTGAAAGTAAATACGTCCGGAGGCATACTTGCCTTAATTTCCTGAAAATACACGGTAAAATACGTCAACAAAAATTGTTGGTGAGCTCATAGGTTTACACGTAAATCTGACTTGTATGGACAACAATAGTAGAGTTTGAATTTATAAAATCATAAATTTCATGTTATGCATTACATATAAACCATCATGCAACCGAAGCTTAATTAAAAGTGAGTTTGCCCTGTGCAGTATTACCATACGTAATACCATGTGTTAAATATATATGCACTCGCTGTTAGCCGACCCGAACTAACCCGCATGGGGGAAATGACTCCCGATAGATCTATCCACAATATATTCACGCTTACAAATAAATGCAATTAACGGTTCATGATATAAGGGCGGATGGAACCAGATGTGTAATACATAATAGAATTGAAGTTGTTTTCGTGTCCATATGAAAACGAAGCATGTATTTCAACCCCAAAACATAACAGTGTGAAAATAGGGGCTATGAGGAGTCACCGAGCTTGTGATGGCAAAAACGAGCGAAAAATGCTATTTAGCGAAAGTGGATGGATGATGCACCGAGTGAGTTTAATCGAGCCCTAAATGATAATAAGGACTTAATATCTCTAATATATGATAATATATATATTTATAGATTTTTATGTCTTAAATCACCCAACATTACAAGTTTATAAATAAAACCCGCTTAAAACGTCAAGTTTATATTTATATATCTTTACTACTATATAAAGCATTTAGATGCTTGATTTTGTAAACAATTTTTATTGCATTGTGTACAATCATTTCATGCACAAATCTTGACTTTTAAGACTGTACAACTTCACAAAGCATGATGTACAACTTTGTTTTGCCTAAAATTTGAAATTTCAATTTCGTTCGGTATTTTGAATTTTGAATAACTGAGTATTGCATGCCTACTTGGGAACACAAATTAAATATTTCCAAGACAACTTTTCCCCTTCTCAATAGATTCTCAATGCCTAATGTCTCTTCATTAAATCATAACCCTCTGTGAAGTAGAAGTTGTATCCCTCGCCAGATTTGAAGATAAAAACCCTAGCATTAACAAACTCTGATGGGAAGCCAATTTTAGCAGATTTATACAATATTTACCATCTTTTATGGGAAGAGGCTCAAATTTCTGGCCAAATCCCTCCGCCACATCCTTCTTCCTCTGGCCGAGCAATAACCACCGTTAATCACAATCTTTAACAGAAGCATCGCCACAGCAATAATTACAAGCATGAGGATCCATGTTTTCATCACATCTTTTTTCTGATAAAATGGTAAGGTTTTAATTGTTTGTCTTTCAAGATTATCAACATATGGAAACTCATAAATCTTGCATGATAATGATAAAATCAGAACCATTATGAGGTTTTCTAATTTTTTGTTTTTTAAGGTTATTATTCTTTGTGTATTCGGACTTCGGTTGCCGGCCAGTCTTTCTTTCTCCATCAGCAAATGCAATCAGCGGGCACTGCTTTGTTGCTGGCCACTCTTTTTATCTTCCTTGCCTGCGGCGGCCTCCCCGGTTCGTTCTTACCTGCGGCACACTAAAATGGGTTTTGCTGGTAACGTAGAGCCCTGTTTTATTGCTCCAACTGTAGTTGCAGTTAACGAATCATTCATAACTCAGCCCACTCGTAGCTCTAATAAGGGAAGTAGCAGTTGGCTGGCACAACACAGTGCTGGTGTAATTGCGGATCTTGATTTTTTTTATTGGGGAAGAAGCCATCTCCAAATCAAGAAGTAGTAGTATTTACAATTTAAGCTACCCAATCAAACATGGGCAGGTGGAAATTTGGGATGCAATGGAACGGTTTTGGCAACAGGGTATATTTAATTATCTGCGCTGTGATCCAGAGGACCATTACTTTTTATCGACGTAGAGTCCATTGACTCCACCAGAAAGTCGAGAATACACGGGTGAGATCATGTTTGAGACATTCAATGTTCCAGGGCTTTATATTGCATTGCAGCCGGTACTTGCTCTTGCTGCTGGGTACACAACATCTAAGGTTGGATGTTGGGATAATTATTATCAGAATGTATTTATTTTGATTCTAATCCTGATGTTAATTGCTAAACTCAATATCATCCTTAGACATACGTGACGATGGAAATAACAAATAAACGATGAAATCGAGAAACATTGATAAAATAAAGAGAATGCACAGGTCGAGCGTGGCTGGTTAACAATTACATAACTTCTTGAATTGGGATTTTCTAATTAATGCTTTGATTTTTCAAGGTTTAATTTAATATATTTTATTGTAAATGTTAGTCTTCATGCTTACCAAATTATGTGTACTCCTAGCATCATCCACCTTCTGCTCCTGCTGTTTCAGTGTCGTGGTAACAAAATAGAGGTTTGTTGATTTTTCTTCCTCAACTAGGTTTTTATTAATTATTTATTAATCTTGACACATTCAAAAACGATTCTCAACTTCTAATTTGTAGCAGACAAAAAAAGGCAGTGAACATTTTTTATTGGTTTTTTGTTGGTTAGGCTGTGAACATTTTTTGATGGGTGCCAAAGTAGAAACCAGGCAATCACGAAGGCTGTGAACATTTTTTGTTGGTTTATCTGTATTTTCCAATCATGAGAAAATAATGCTGAGTTTGTTCTTTTGTTTGATTTTAATAAGACTTTGTTCTTTTTTATAATGAAGCAAGCACATTTATCATGTGTAATCTTATTACCAACATTTTGATGAGCGATTTATAGTCTAATAATGACAATCATATAGTTTCTTAGGATGACACATGTGAATGTCCAAGGTGTGCAAAATGGTGGGACTCAAGAATTATACATAAATTGAAATGAACTGGGACCGGACCCATATTGTTTGGCTTTAGTTTGGTTTGATGTATATCGAGGCAATGCAAGTAACATTTTTGTTATTTTTGGAATCCAATTTAGCTAGAATCAAAACAGTATCCTGTACCTTGATGTTTCATGGAATAATTTGTTACCTTTTTCTGTCGTTCATTAGATGATGGTTGTAGTGTAAGGCAGTCAACTATTTGTAAAGTAGTACAAATCATTTGACAACATTGTTAAGTTCATTTATTATGATACTAATTTTTTGGAAGAAGAGAAGCAAAGTTATCTATAGCCTTAATGATGCAGCTTTCTAGGTATAACCGAAGGAGTACAAGCAAATTGAAAAGATGTGCACCAAGGTTAGTTACAAAACCGTCATATCACTTTGAATGACATGTAAATACATTTAGGTTAGTTGGATTCAATATTCACATGTTTTTTGATGATTACGTATATTTTTAGTTAAAGATATGCTAAATGGTTATCTTTGGATTTTGACAGATCCTAAAACTAAAAGGAGTCTTTTGCTTATTAAGAGATAGAAGATATATTTCCCAAGAGATGAGTGTGCTCCATCCCATCAGCAAGAATCTTCACCCTCATTTTTGTGATCAAATGAACGTAAAGCCTTGCCAGTCATTTTAAATTTTGAAAGCACAGAAATTTTTAAAAACAATAAACTATCATCATAGCTTAATAATTCTTACCAGCATAAGGTTGTTCTTATTGGTTGTAGATTTTAATATCAAAGTTGATGATGATGTACAAGTAAATATAGGAATGTTATTTAATTTTCAGTACATTTTTTCATTGTTGTTTAAATTATATTCAGCGTTTTGGTAAATTGGGATTTGTTAATATTTAGCAGGTCTTTTCTTTTAAGGGCTCAATTACTGAATGTAAGTGATTTTAAGCTAAATAGTGATGGTGGAACACTTTATTTGGTAGTGTAGTTGTTTCTAGAAGGTTCATTACTTTTTATTGTATACATTTATTCTTTTGGGTACTTACGGAAGATTCATTACTTTTGTTTATTGCACAGGTATAGACATACTATCAAAAGATTTTGTTGATATTATTTGATTTTTGAAAGACAAGTTCATCAATTGTTTTTGTTTTTCCTTAGAATATGGTTCATTAACATTAGATGAAATTCACTTGATATCAAATAAAATTGCAAATCCAAAAGAAATTGTGACAACGAAATTGTGATAACTTGAAATTATCAGTCGCCATCACCTTTTTATGTGGGTATATCTATAGGAAATGTGTTGGAAAGCAGAGTGAGAGAATATTGTGTTTTTTTGGATGTGGGTAGTGATTGTTTCTACTATTTCAGAAAACCAATGATATTGCCCTTTGAGATTAAAGCATTAAACTTTCATCTGTAGCAAGCAATAAAGAATTGTTTCATGTCCAAAACCAAATTGATAGCACTTTATCTGTACTTTAAATGACGTTCTGGTCACATCTATGTTTCGAAAAATTATACGCTACTATTCGAATATGTTTTCAAATGAAAATAATTCGCCACCGCTGCTTTGCGCGGGTACATAACTATATATATATATATATATATATATATATATATATATATATATATATATATATATATATATATATATATATATATAATTTTCCAGCTTTTTCGGAGGTTTTTCGGCCTACTTTCAGGCTGTTTTTGACGAAGCTCCAAAACGTTTTAGGCTTTGGTTTTCTAGGACATTAAACTACTATATACAAAGGATTTTTAGAGTCAAGAACGGCCATTTTTCGAGATGTTTAGGTTGGTGAAAAAGCTCGTTAAAAACCCTATGTTGGCCATTTTTGAGCTGTTAAACTTTCGGTTTCCCAAATAATTTCTGGAGGTCTTAAGCTCCAAAATAAATTATGAAAACTTCCAGATCTATAGTTAAGACATAGATCTAACGTTAGAGACAAGAATCAACTCATTTCGCTAAGTTATGAATTACTTATGATTTTTCAAAGTCGATATAAGTTTTCTGCCGAAAATCCGCAGTTTATAAACTTGAAATAACTTATGATTCTTGTTGTTTATTCAAAGAGTACTTGTATAGTTATAAAACACATATATATTACTTGTTTTCATAACAGTAACACTTTTATGATGTGTTTATATATTCATAAATACATTTAAAGAAACAACTTAAAAAAAAAAACTAGAAACTTATACACTTGAGTTTTTATGAAACTTGTTGTTGTTGGTGATTAAATATATTATGCAAGACTTATATAAACATAAATGTATGATGAAATAAGTTAGCATTTACTTACTTCGAAGTATTTAGAGTATGATTTGGAGTAGAAGTTGAAATCTTTGCAAGATATGCACCAAGAACACTTGAATTCCACCAAGAACACTTGAATGAAAATATTGGCAATGTGTGTGTTTGTGTGATCCAGATTTAGAGAGAGAGATCGAAGGGTTTTTGGTGTGATTCAAATGAATGAAATGCTTCTCAAATTATAGAAGAAATTTTGGTCTTTCAAATGATGAAAGGCATGGGATGAAAAGGAAGAGTCCACTTTTAAACAAAATGATGGTGTTAAAAGTGAGTATGATTTTTGTAACAAAATGTTAAAGTCAACCACTAAAAAGCCACCCTATAGGACGGCCCTTTACATGTATTTTTATTTTTTTTGTATAAAAGTATTTAGAAATGTATTCTTGTATTTCCCTTTTTATGAATAAAAGTATTTAGAAATGTATTCTTGTATTTCCCTTTTTTGTATAAAAGTATTTAGAAATGTATTCTTGTATTTCCCTTTTTGTATAAAAGTGTTTTAGTGAATTGTTTGTCTTGCATAATCAATGTTAAGTAATTGTATTAGTGTTTGATTACTGTTACTAATCATAATTTAATTATGTACTTAGTTGAATTAATCCCTCATAACGTAAATTGATCGGATTAATTGATTTCCCGATTCATCGCACCGATGAATTTGATTCTAATTGAGTTGAATTTTCCAATAATCTTTGTTAATCAACTTGATTAATCTCTAATGACCACTGATTAGATTATAATTGGCTATTAAATACAGATTAGGTCATTGTTGCTAACCTGGTTTAGTGCCGGATGTTACAGTCTCCCCTGTTAAGGGAATTTCGTCCCGAAATTATCTCGAGTTCTCCACTGCTTGAGTATTTGATAACAGCTGAGGGTATTTTTCTCGGAACTGATCTTCGCGTTCCCACGTAAACTCAGGACCTCGCTTAGAGTTCCATCTGACCTTTATTATCGGGATCCGGCTGTGTTTTAGTTTCTTGACTTCTCGGTCCGTTATTTCTATAGGTTGCTCAATGAAGTTCAACTTATCATCTAATTCTAGCTCGACCACGGGTATAACGAGTGTTTCATCAGCCAGGCACTTCTTAAGATTGGACACGTGGAAGGTATTAAGAACGTTACGAAGCTCTGGGGGCGGATCGAGTCGATAGGCTACCGGGCCAATTCTTTTGGTGATCTTGAATGGTCTGATATAACGAGGATTGAGTTTTCCTCGTTTCCCAAAATGGATTACGCCCTTCCAAGGTGAGACTTTCAACATTACTTGATCTCCCTCTTGGAATTCTAAATCCTTCCGTCGAACATCGGCATAGCTTTTCTGTTGATCCCGCGCGATCTTTAATCAGTTTCGAATCTGGGCTATCTTTTCTGTAGTCTCTTAGATGATCTCAGGTCCAGTAATCTGACTATCTCCTACTTCAGCCCAACAAAGTGGTGATCGACACTTTCGCCCATAAAGTGCCTCGAATGGAGCGGTCTTAATACTCGAGTGATAGCTGTTGTTATAGGAAAACTCGACTAATGGCAAGTGCCTGTCCCAACTTTTGCCAAAGTCGATAACACATGCCCTTAGCTTGTCTTTCAAAGTCAGAATCGTCCTTTCACTCTGACTATCCGTCTGGGGTGATAGGCTGTGCTCATATCAGACGTGTACCCAGTGCTTCTTGCAAGATTGCCAAAATCTTGATGTGAACCGGCTGTCCCTGTCTGATATAATTGATACTGGAACTTCATGCCTTGAGACGACTTCTTTAAGATAGATTCGTGTTAACTTATCCATCTTATCAGTCTCCTTGATTGGCAGGAAGTGTGCGGTCTTGGTAAGTCGATACACAATCACCCAAATGGTGTCATAACCTCCGGAAGTCTTTGGCAACTTGGTGATGAAGTCCATGGTGATGTTCTCCCATTTCCACTGGGGTATTTTTGGTTGAACTAACAATCCTGATGGTTTCTGGTGCTCAGCCTTAACTTTCAAACACGTCAGGCACTTGTTGACATACGTAGCAACGTCAGCCTTCATGTTTGGCCACCAGTACATTCCCTTCAAGTCGTGGTACATCTTATCTGACCCTGGATGAATATCATATCTTGTTTTATGCCCTTCATCCATGGCCTGCTTCCTTACTCCTCCGAATTTTGGTAGCCAAATTCTGCCCATGAAGTACCGACATCCATCTGGCTTGATTTCAAACTGCTTATCCATTCCTCTCAAGGCTTCATCCAGTAGATTACCCTCATTGCTGTTTCATCATGCTGTTCTCAGGTGTTGTGGATAAAGAGCCAACTGCAAGATTACGGGTTTACACTACAGAAGATTCCGATATATTGTGATTCTTCGAGCGCAATTGATATTGCATCAAATCCTGTGCAACACTCAAAAACAAAACACATCGACATTCGGTATCACTTTATTAAGGATCACGTTGAAAATGGAATATAGAATTATACTTTGTTCCTACTGAATATCAACTAGCTGGTTTGTTTACCAAAGCATTAGATGAAAAAAGGTTTAATTTTTTGGTGTACAAATTGGGTATGTTGAATCGTTAGATTTAATAATTCAGTAGTTACAATTTATAATTTTAAATTTACGTTTTTTTATATTGATTCTAATCTAAAGTTAAATTCATGAATCTTAAAAGTTTAACTTTTTCAGAATTTAACAGATCTGGATTGTCATGTGCAGGGGGAGCAGAAAATAATTTTTATTTGATTTTGAGAAAATCTGATAAAATTTATTTGATATTTTGTAGGGGGAGCTGACTTGAAAAATACTATATACATCTGAGGGGGAGCATCATTCTAAACTTCAAGGGGGAGCATTTTATGTTTTTACAATTTTTTTATTTTTTATTTTAGTTGAATTTTTTTTTGTGTGTTTTCAATTTTTTGTTGTTTAGTTTTTTTTTTTGTTTTTTTAGTTTTAATTGGATATTTATGAAAGGAAATTGGGTTTCAAATAAATGGGTTTATGATTGGTGAATGTGGGCCGGGTAATGTCATTTTTGACATTCAAATATGGGCCAGATATTTTAAAATTTTTGAAATTCAACTATAAAGTTGAATTTCAAAATTCAAATTAAACTTTTCGGTCCAAAGCAACTATTCACCATCTTCCCAAACCTCTCTTCCTCACAAAGAAACCTCAAAAACACTCATATCTTCGGTTATTTCAGAATTAATAGCAACGAATTGTGAGTGGCTCCTTCTGTTTTATATAGTTCATTTCAGTTTCAAATTTTAGCATATCTGTTATATATATTTGTGTTCGTATGTTCGTATATATGTGTTCATGGTTTTTCAAAATTTGTGTTTGTTAAATAGAAATTAAATGTGTGTTGGTTTGCGGTTTATAAATTTGAACTTGAATATGAAATTTCATGGTTCAATTTATCACATACAAACAGAAATTTGAAATTTTATTTCAAATGGTTTCGAGTTCATAAGTTTCTGAAATTTGGATTTTTAACAACCAAGTTGTTGTTTTTAAACAAAGTTAAGTTAAACAAACTTGTTTGTAATTGTTTTTCGAGTGGGGGACAAGTTTTAAATCAGTGAAAAAGTACTTGGAATTAAATTTCTGAAAATCAGAGTATAAGGACTTGTATATAATTTCAAAGAATACTTTATCTATTGAAAGTATAATCGAGAAACATCTCAGTGTCAATCGAGTTGGTTGATACATCAATCAAGAAAACATATGTTATATTCAAGTTGACCACTTTGTCAATCGAGTTGGACTTAAGCTTTAATCGAGTTGGACTTAAGCTTTGATCGAGTTGGACTGTATATTCATTCGAGTCCTTTCATGACTCATTCGAGTTGGACTTTACATACACTTGAGTCCTTTCTTGTTTCATTCAAGTTTAGTCTTATTCTTCATTCGAGACTCTTCAAGAGTTAATCTATAAGTGTTTCATTTCATTCGAGTTGGATCTGTTCTTCATTCGAGATTCTTCAAGAGTTAATCGAGAAATGTTACATTCCGTTCGAGTTGATATATAAACTTAATCGAGAAACTTAACATGTCTTTCGAGTTTATGCATAGATACATTCAAGATTCATTACATTTCAATCGAGTTTATTCAAGTGTCATTCGGATTGTATACAGAGTCAATCGAGATTTGTTCATTTTTTTTTACTAAGTGTTGGGATTTTAATGTTTTAAGAAAAATGTAACATATTTTCAAGAAATTGTTTTAAATCTTTGTTTTTCTAACATTGGTCTCTAAAAGATTGACTTTGGAATCCTGTCAATAATATTTTCATATTATTGTCTGGAATCCCGATGCTTTAAACAGAAAACCACAAAGTTTTATAATTTCTGACAAAATATTCTATTTTTCTACTTTGAGTAATTTCATTTGTTTACCTGCTTTGTCTAACATGTTTATTATATTTCAAAGGTTACAAATGGCATCTCCAAGTCAATCCCATCATTCAAATTCTTCTGACTCCCATTCATCATCTAACCATACACTTGTTTCCAAACCCATCCGTTCCGCTTCAGTAACAAGGCCTTCACCATCTACCATTATACCTGACAATCAACTGGTTAAACCGAAATATTGCCTACCATTCAAAGACAATAACCACCGCCTTGATACAAAAGTGATCAAAGTCAGTCACCCAATCATCGTTGATGTTCTCAAAGGACATCCTTTGGGATATCTTCTCCAGTATAAACCTTCCATTCCACAAGTTTACCTTCAACAATTCTGGCACACAGTAAAGTTTGTTCCAGCAGATGGTAACCATCACTTCAAGGTTACCATCAATCAGTTCAAGTCTAAAATAACTTTGGCCAAACTTAGACACAATCTGTTCTTACCCCGAAGGATTGATACAGTTAACTTTCCAGAGTTAGCTGACTTTGAAGATTTTGTATCGGACGAAGAGTTGGTTCATGACCTGATTTGCCTGGGATACTCAAAGCCCTTACCTAAAAGTTCAAAATTCCACTGAAATGGGCTAAACGGAGAATGGTACACATTGTTTGGGATTATCAATATGTGTATGACATCAAAGCATATTGGCAAAGATAGATGCAGTATCCATTGTCTCAGGATCTTTCACGGCATAGCATTCAACAAACATTACGATTATGCACAGTGCATTTGGGATGATCTGAAGGAAATTGTGCTCGCCAAGACTACAAATAGATCAAGGAAGTTTGTACCGATACAAAGGTTCATTCAAATTTTAATCCGAGGCATTCTCCGGGAAAACGAGAATATACCGAAAAGATCAAACTCTCAAAGATGTCCTGATTACGTCATGATGAGCCTACATGAAGTTCTGGATTCTCCAAATGCCAACATCATGCCAATACCGGAGGCACTGTTAAGGTATGCAGATCAGTCTAGTGAGAATGTGAGGCTGTACCACATAGATCATGCTCCCATAGAGACCCAGGAACCGGGTTCTCTAAACCAAGGAGTTCTAGGACGAGAGGAACTTCAGCAAGGGGCTGAAGTTCAGGGAACCTTCAAGTGACTGAGGGAGAAGCGGGTGCTGTAAGGGGAGGTGAGGGAGAAGAAAGTAGTTCTGATTCTGAACGTACATTGTCAAATATAAATGAGGGAGCGGAGGAAGGTGATGATGATGATGATGATGATGATGATGATGGACCTACTCATGATGAGGGAGGAGCAGTTCTAATGGATATAGTGAGTATAGCTCAAGAGAGTGTGAGGGATGTCCTCAGCCAAGAAAGCCGAAATAACCACAACTGCTGTTAGCTCCCAACAGGGAGTTAGCATTGAAGAAGTCAGTATCCCACTGAAGATTGCACACCCCATCATCCACTCAGTCTCCTCTGAACAGGAGACTATTTCAGTTGAGCACCAGGAACTAACACAACTGCTATCCGATAATCCTTTGGATTTGATGGATATTGAATTAAGTACACATCTTCCCGAGTGTACGACTTCATTTCAACCACCTAGTCTAGAACCGATACATGCTAGGACACTTGCGTCTACTTCATTCGTTGAAGTAAGTGCAGCTAAACTTGGTGTCACTGCCGGAACATCCTCAGTCACGGAAGCATTCGTTGCTCCGTCACTTGAAGAGGGTGGAAGTCCAGTCAGAGCTACAACTTTGCCAACTTTGAGCACTGGCCACACAGAGGTTCTTTTTACAAGTTCCACTGTTGTGTCAACTGGAAGTCTGAGTGACCCAGTAGTTAATCTTTCCCTGTTCATCACTGAAATAACTTTGAGTCAAGTGTTAAATGTTGTTGTTGCTGGTGTCAATAGTCATGTATCTGCTCAGTTATCAGAGGTGATGACTCAAATGAATAACATTCACAAGTTTTTGAAAGGAAAGTCAGTAGCAGAGGAGTCAGTGAAGCAACCCGATCCGAATCAAGCTATTGAAGAACTGAGGGACTTAGTGTTTGAGCAATTTGATGAGATGAGAGAAAGGATGATAGGTTTAGAGAGCACGATGATCACTGCGTTAGGAAATTTATCAGAAAGGGTGGCGACAGTTGAACAGACCTGCAAGACTCAAGCTTCTGCGCCCAAACGTAAACATGATGAGCATGATGATGACTCTGATGATGCTCCTCATGAGGGGAGAAGAGGAGGAAGCTTGATGAGCCTACACCGGGTATATTGATGATAACCTATCCAGATAAGGAGGCTGAGGTTAAAGAGAAAGAAGAGGCAGGAAGCTCAAAAGAACCTGCTGAAGTTCAAAAAGGAAAGGAATTGATTCTTTATAAAGATGTTCCTAGTCCATTGAACATTCAGTCAGAGTTATATAATTTTGATGAATATGAAGAGTCTGAAGAAAAGGAACAAGAAAAAGCTTTAATGATTGAAGATGTTGTTGAGATTGAAGAATCAGATGACGTTGATGTTTTAGAGCTAACAGATGTTGTTGTTAAAGCTGAGAGGATTGAAGAAGAAGAAGTGTTAGTTCAAGAGATCTTAAAGGATGATATACCTATACTAACGGTTGAAAAGCCTGAGGTTACGGTACAGGTAAAAGATGAAGGGATAGAACCATTTCCAGTCGAAAGTTTTGTTCCTCCGGTTATGAAAGAAGTGAATGAATTTGAAGTTATGAAGAGATTTTTTGATGAGTATGTGCTTGCAGATGAGACTCAAAAGCAACATCAATTGAGGTTTGAAGTTCAAAGGCTAGTTCAGAAAGAGATTGATGATATGTTGTCTCTTCTGAACGAATAAGAAGTTAGAAAGAAATTGAAAAAGGGTATGGAGCTTACCTCGAAGAAATCGGCTGAATACGTTAGGAAAAGAAACAAGCTGTCGTATCTTGAAGACCATCTGGAAAAAAAAAAGATTTTCTGCAAGAAACAAGCTCCTTGTACATTCCTGAAGTTGCTGAGAGTGTTGGAACCAAATCGAACAAATCTGGTAAACTATGCAAGTTTCCTTCAAAACAAGGCTCAGAGTGCAGACAAAGTTAAAAGTGAGTTTCCGATAATGGATCTAGTAAAGGTTGAAAAGGATAGATTTGTTAAGATCTTTTATCCTACATTCACTGTGACAAGATCGGGTGGCAATACGTATAAGTTTACAAAAGCTGATATGTTTTGGATGAATTTGGTTGACATTGAAGATTTGTTTGATGAATTATGTAGAAACAAAAGAAATGAGCTTTGCAGATTTGCTTTGAAGACTTTGTTTCATTTCATGCATATAAAGCTCGTTCTTATGTCAATCCAAGATCTTCAAATTGGTGTTGAAAGGGGCATGAGAAAGATAAATGTGACTCCACCAAACAGAGAAATCAAATTTGCCGAGGAACTGAAAGAATTTCAAGTCATTATGGTCAAGCGTCCAGTAGTCATGTACAAAGACATAAATCAAAAACTGAGAGCTATGAGGACCATTGAATTGAATAAGTTTTGTGATGGAACTCTGTAGAAAGTTATGAGTGGACTTAAAGGAAAGCTGGCTGCTGATCAGAAAAGAAAAACTAAAAGAGGAGCCCTCAGTGCAAATGACAAGAAGCTCATTGTTGAAGTTATTTCAAAGATAAAGTGCAGTGGCTTACTAGGAGACTCGCAAATAGAAAGACGTTGTAGAAAATTTTGAGATGAAGTTGGGGCTTTAAGATGAGGACTTTGCTTATTCCCTCACAGGGGAAATGGAATGTTGGAATTCTCTTTTGTGATTTGAAATACAAGTCTCGGGTATATTTTGTAATTTGTTCCTAGTTTGTAAAATTATAAATAGTGGGCTTGTGACTTTGTAATAGACATATATAGATCTGACATTTATTGTAACGCACGGATTACCTGAAAGGATTTTAGGGCAACCCCGCTATTTCATTCTCGCTTTCAGTACGCTTTTTTCCTTGTAATCATTTGCAATCAAACAACGCATTCAGTAGTATTATGATTATGATCCTTGACTAAATTTTGTGATTGTTGTCAGATGTTTGATCGGATTCATAATTCCACAAGCTTCTGTCGATTCACATCATCGTGTCCAAATAGACACAGTTTGCCAATTGGGGTCTGGAAACAAAACCTCCAATTCTCTTACAGGGGATATTCGTCCAATGGAGGAACGATTCAGGAGTCATCAGTTTCCACGATTTGTCCTTATCAAAAGCGCTCGTTTAAAGGTTCACTTACCAGACGGACGATCCAACATGTGTTGTTGGGGAACAATTCTGTGTTACCCACCGGCCCACTCCCTCCAATTACCTGAACGAAACTGTTGGAGGTCACCCCCCTCCCCCTCACGAGGACTCCCCCGCCGGGACCCCCTGGGGGGCCACACGCCCGCAAGCCCGTTGTTTGTGATCCCCTCCCACTGCCTAGTACCCCTTTTTGCCCCCCCCCTCCAACCCGTCCAAATCCCTCTGGGCTTGCGGTTTGTCTCGTTGCTGCGGCGCTCGACGGGCGAGCCGCTACCAACAGAGCATGGGGGCACACCTGCGTTACTGACCTTCGAGAACATCGACCGCTATGAGAGGGAAATTTGCTTGTGACAATAAACCTTTACCTTGGGTTTGTCCAACATTAGTAAGTGAGCTGACCCGGCTTTACGGTGCTCACTCATATCCCGATATTCGCACAATGTCAATGTTCCCTTTCCTACCGTTACTTCATCCAGCATGGGCAACGTCCGCCCTGCTTCCTTCCACCACCACCCGCTCTTGCGGCCATGCTTTCCCTCTGGTTTTTGCCCCACCCCTTCACAACCTCCCCGTTTGTTTCAGGACCCTCTCCCGTCCCGCCGCCCGCCGACCCCGCTTACCATTGATCTCTTCGCCTTATTGGCGAGCAGGCCCTACCAGTCTCCGTTATCCGCCGGCACACGAGTCGTCCTACGCAGCCGTTCCTCTGCACTCCGACTCATCCGCTCCTAGTTGGCTTCTGGAATCGCAAGAAAGAAATGACATGAAAGGAAACAAATAGACTTTATGACTAGGCATTTCAGGAAGACATTTCTCGTACCGCAAAATTACCAATACCAAGATTGAGATTACAAAAATGGCTCCCGAAAGTTTGATAAGAAGGGAGCGCTGATGACATAGTAGGTGAACGCAGTGGAAAGAAAGCCGATTTAACATGATAAATTTGAAAACGTTGAGCGTAGAATGACACAGAGCAAACTAGCTAACAATGTGGCAAAGGCATGAGGGACACTCTATGACCGGGAGGCAGATGCTGTGTAGGAAAAACTCAGGACTTACTACACAGGAACAACGCACTTTCTATTTAGGAAAAGAGAGAGTGGGAACAGCAGGCTCTAATGGTTGATGAAGATGCTCACTGGCTTCAAAACTATAGAAGGATGAAGACCTCTTAGATGAAGGTTGCACATGTTCTGTTTGAAAGTCGCAGAGGTGTTTAACGAATCCAAAATTAGGAGTCAGCCAATGGTTGTCAGAGATGGATGTGAAGGATGGCTCGGGTTTAGGACAAATTGTAGGGCATGACGTAAAGTTGAGTAGTCTGATGAGGCACATCGATCAGTAATGACGCTAATAGCAATGATTGCAAACAGAAGATGCTTCGGGATGTGCAGCCAACGATAGAGAAAGGATGTGAATCTAGGATTTAAGACTAAATCAGAGAGTTCAGGAGACACTGAGGTATCAATCTATCTCTGAATCTGAAAATGACGACTCCTGTATGCTTGAACAAAAAATAACGCAAATGGCTTTCATGTTAAAGAAATTTTGAATAATCTTTAAAAGCAGCAAACAAAAATACTCATTCCTTAAAAAACAAGCTAAATGAAGAACATGCGTTAGTATTGGATTTTTCCAAGGATAAGGCATTAGCACTACGAGCTGTATTAGATTTAAAAGATAAAACAAAAAATCTTCAAAGTCAAATCCAGGAACTGAATAACAATATATCTGACTTAAAAGAAAAACTTAATTTGGCTGAAGCATCAAGTTATTTTTGTAAAATATCATGCCATTTTTTACGAAAAATAAAATCATTGGAAGATGAGTTTATCAAACGAGGTCAAACAGATCAAACAATATATTAAAATCAAGAGTAAATTACACAAATGGTCCCTGTGGTTTGGGGGTTTTTGCTCTTTTGGTCCCTCAAAGTTTTTTTTCACACTAATAGTCCCAAAATCTCAAACCTTTAACACTAATGGTCCCTGCCGTTAAATTAATCTGTTAGGCTAGTTAACTCATAAGGGCATATTTGTCATTTTCAATATCAGGGACCATTTGCGTAATTTTTTAATGGTTTATAAATTTTTTGTTTTTCTCGTGTGCAATTTATTATAGTTTTTTTCTTTTCGTTTATGTTATTAATAATTTTTTTATGAGTGATTCCTTTATCTTTTTCTCTGCAAATCCTCCAGTCAAAAACCCTCTCACCTAATCCCTTCAATGCTCACAAAATAATTACCTAATTCCCATTTCTCTTTTGCTGCTGCAACGAATCTGAAGAGTTTTGATGATATTTTCAGTTTCAATTTAGCAATGAACAGATGTATTTTTATATTGAAATCGAAAAAAGGAACCATAGATTACCGAAAGGCACCGAAGTTGTACCAGCGTGGACCATGAATACGGGGGCGGAGAGCTCAAAGGAAAAAGCAGCAGCACGGAAAAGGAGAATGACAAAATGAAACGACGGAGCTTGCGTTCGGAGAGAGTGGAGTGGAAGTGAGGCATATCGTGTCGGCAAATCTGTTGGATCCGAAGTCGTGGAGAAAGGCTCTTAAGACTACCGTTCCGAAACATATGAAAAGAGAAGTGTATAAGAATCATGAGAGGAGGTAAAATGATTTGTATATTCTTTTGGAGATCTGGACTGTAGCAGAGCTTCAACCAGTCAAAGAGGGATTTTCATGGAAGCATATATGAAAAACAATTATACAATGGAGAAAGAAAGTAGGCACAGACACAGAGGGTCTTGTTTGTCTTGTTTATGTGAACAAGCATGAAGTGTGTGAAGAAAAAAAAAAGGAAAGAGATGATGATGATGATTGGTAAGTGGTATGAAGAGCTTTTGCTTTGATTTGTTCACGATGAAGAAGTTCATAGATGAAACTGATTTTTTATATGAATTTAATAATACTAATAATAATACAGAAAGAAAATAAAAAGATAATTAGATAAAAAAAATTAAAAATAAAAGATAATCAGATAAAAAAAATAATATAAAATGACAAAAATGCCCTTGTGACTTAACTGGGTTAACGGACATAATTGACGGTAGGGACTATTTGTGTTAAAGGTTTGGGATTTTGGGACTATTTGTGCAAAAAAAAAGTTTAAAGGACGAAAAGAGCAAAAAGCATCAAACCACAGGGACCATTTGTGTAATTTACTCTAAAATCAACCTAAAGTATCGAATTTTATAATTTTACATCTGGTATAGGTTGGAATAATCCTAAATTTCTGACAAAGGCTATTTCAAATTTACCTACTTTATATGATGTCAGATTCATGAATTTAGGATTACAAATGACATTGATGAAAGCATCAGATGAGATAGAATCAAGTGAAGATTCAAAAAGACTAAGATATGATAAAATGCAAAATTCTGTTGATTATAACAGAATAAATGAATCTAATCAAAATTTTTGCATTAATGAGGAGTATATCAGACACATTATGACAAGGATTTATCTAAAAATACTACTCATTCTCAAAAGCTATATTTACCAACTTCAATTCTTGAAAAGATGAACTCTGATCTTGAATTGAAAATCAAAAATTTTGAGACAGAAAATCAAAATCTTAAGGCTGAACTTAAATCATTGGAACAAAAGTTGCAACAACAGCCTGAAGACAAATCAAAATCAGATCAAACACCTTCAATTCAACTTGATTCTATTAATTCTGAAAAATATTTTGATCTGTATATGAACTCGGATTTTAACTCATTGGAAGAAATGTTTGTTAAAATAGATGAGTTTGAAAAACCATTACATAACAAACAACTTGATGACTCTAAAGAACCTGTTAGAATTCTGAAAAAAATATCTACAGATTCAAAGAATTCATCAGAACATTCAACAAATCTAACACTGAAAAAAGAGAAAACAAAAGTTCATTTTGAAACTCTTACTTATGAAAAAGGTGAATCATCTTCCACAAGGGACGCTATTGCACAAATGGTCCAAAATTCCAAAGATAAGAGACTCTTACAGAAGAAACAAGCTTCTAAAATGACTAATTCTCATGTTTCTTGTATGTCAGATAATATTGTGGAAGGTTCTCGGAAGCAAGAATGGAGAAAGAAGCAGAGAGAGAAGAAAAATAAGAGTATAAGACAAGAGTGGAGAATCAAAGAAACTGTTGTTACAGATAGGATTAGACAATTTGAAAAATCTGTCTGTAATAATAATTTTACTGATAAATCTTGTACTAAATACTCTCGGACTGCCTTAATTGCTTTAAATTGTACTTCTTGTAAATCAATGCATGCTAAATCTGATAAGTTTGTATGGCTACCAAAGAAAAAGGATCCATCTTCTAAGCAGAAAAAGGTTCCAAAGCAGCAACTTTCAAAATCAGTTCCACAACGAACTGTACAAAAATGGATACCGAAAAGTACTGTTAAAAAGTGGGTTTCTAAAATAAAAGAAATATCTGATGGGAAAATGAATATCAAACACATGATTTACCAAAGTCAAAAGTACCCAACTATAAGTGGGTACCTCACGTTTTATTTCGTCTTATAGGTAAATCATGTGTGGTACCTTGACTCCGGCTGCTCAAAGCACATGACCGGACAGAAAGAAACCCTCACTAACTTTGTTGATATGTTCTGTGGGACGGTACGATTTGGGAATGATCAATTTTGTCCGATCAAAGGATATGGGAGTCTTGCGTACGACAAGATAACAATTCAGAAAGTTTTCTACATTGACGGTCTCGGTCACAACCTGTTCAGCATTGGACAGCTCTGTGACAAAGGATTAGAGGTCAACTTCAAAGCAAATCGGTGCAGCATAAGATCTGGAGAAGGAATAGAAATCCTTGCAGGGAATAGGAAAACTAATCTGTACTCAATAGACCTAGCCTCAATTAATCTGAAGAAGGATGTGTGCTTAATGTCAAAAGCAACATCTAAAATTTCTTGGCTATGGCATCGTCGCCTTTCTCACCTAAATTTCAAAGAATTAACCAACCTTGCAAAAGGTGGGTTAGTCAAAGGGCTACCAACTCTCAGGTTTCAAAAAGAGCAGTTTTGCGCAGCCTGTGAAAAAGGAAAGATGGTTAGAGCTTCTCACTAGTCCAAAACTGAACACTCATCAACGAGAGCATTGAAATTGCTTCATATGGACTTGTGTGGACCAATGAGAGTACAGAGTATAAACAAAAAATGATATGTGTTGGTAATAGTCGATGGCTACTCCTGATTCACATGGGTATTTTTCCTCCGTTCCAATCTGATGCTACCGAGATAATAATCGACTTCATCTGTAGAATTCAAGTCAAGTTGCAGCTCTCAGTTCAAACCATCAGATCAGATAATGGGAGAGAATTTAAGAACAAATCTCTCGAGTCGTTTCTGAATTTTGTGGGAATAACACATCAGTTCTTAGTAGCTCGTACTCCACAGCAAAATGGTGTCGTTGAACGAAGAAATTGCACACTAGTGGAATCTGCAAGAACGATGCTGGCATATTCCAATCTTCCGTTATTCTTTTGGGCTGAAGCTGTAGCAAAAACTTGTTTCACGCAGTTTAGATCAGTAATCAATAAAAGATTCGGAGAGACTCCGTACGAATTAATAAACAAACGGGTACCTAATGTCAAGTTTTTCCATGTCTTTGGATGCAGGTGCTTCATATTAAAATGACAAATACAATCCTGGAAAATTTAGTCAAAAAGCTGATGAAGGCATCTTCATTGGTTATTCGAAGGTGTCTGTAGCCTACCGAGTCTACAAAAAGCGGGCCAAGACAGTCAATGAAAGCGTAATGTCAAATTTGATGAAGGCGTTGTAATGGCTTCTGAACATACAAGTTCACGACCCGATCATAACAAGCAGACTTCTATGAAGTCATCTGAACAGAGTGCAGATAGTTATGATTTAAATAAACTGTTCGAGAATTTCTATGAAGATTACTTTGAAAAGCCCAAAAGTAATGTTACAAATTTGGTGCCTAACAGGATTACTGAAGATCCAGTCGTAGTCTCAAACTATTCTCATCAACCCATTTCAGAAAAAGAAAGACGTGCACTTACCTGCTGATAGTGTACAACCTATTCAACCTCAGTATCTTTTGAAATCCCCTTACCATCTAAAAACTCAGAAACCCCGATCTCAGATAATATACCATCAACATCAGAAGCTAACCCCCGAATTCCCTATCTAGACTTAAACCCCAATCAAGACCAAATTCAACCTTATCTATATACCTTTAAATGGACAAGGAAGCACCCAACTGAAAATATCATAGGTGATCCTTCTGTGTCAGTAAAAACCAGAAGAGCAACCATAAACGAGTGTTTATTTTTGAATTTCCTGAGCAAAATTGAGCCAAAGAATGTTAAAGAAGCTCTTCTAGATGCTGATTGGATTGTGGCAATGCAAGAAGAGCTGAACCAGTTTGAATGGTTGAAGGTCTGGAGATTGGTGGAGCGACCAAAAGATAAATCAATCATTGGCACGAAGTGGATTTTCAAGAATAAGAAGGATGAACATGGTGTCATCATTCGTAACAAGGCTCGCCTCATCGCCAAAGGATACAGTCAGCAAGAAGGGATTGATTACGAAGAAACTTTCGCTCTAGTTGCCAGAATCAAAGCAATTAGGATGTTTTTGGCGTTTGCTGCTCAGAAAAACTTTACAGTTTACCAAATGGATGTAAAAACTATGTTTTTAAATGAGGAACTAAGAGATGAAGTGTGTACATATCAGCCCGAAGGGTTTACTGATCCTTCAAATCCTGATGATGTATATATTTTAGATAAATCCCTGTATGGCCTTAAACAAACACCTCGTGCTTGATATGATGCACTTTCAACATACTTGTTGAAATGTGGATTTAACAAAGGTGTAGTGGATACTACCCTGTTTATAAAACATCAGGGGCCAGATATTATAGTAATTCAAATATATGTAGATGATATAATATTTGGGTCTTCCAATCCAGAATTTTGCAAGAAATTCGCTTTCTTAATTTCCCAGAAATTTGAAATGAGCATGATAGGAGATATCAATTTTTTCTTAGGTTTACAAGTAAAACAATTGACTGATGGAATTTTCATTAATCAGTCCAAATATATTCAGGACATGTTAAAGAAATTTAACATGGTCAATAGTACTCCTACGAAAACTCCCATGGCTCCGGATTCCAAATCCAAACTCGATGAGGACATTTCAGGGAAACCTGTAGATGTAACACATTATCGAGGACATATTGGGTCATTAATGTATTTAACTGCAAGTAGACCTGATGTTATGTTTGCTACATGTGTTTATGCTTGATATGAGGCTAATCCAAAAGAATCACATTTGGCTGCTGCCAAAAGAATCTTAAGATATCTAAAGGGAACACCAAACATTGGTTGGTGGTATCCCCGGGAATCATCATTAAATTTAACTGCCTTTTCTGATGCTGATCACGCAGGTGATAGATTGGATAGAAAAAGCACATCAGGAGCAGTTCAATTCTTAGGTGACAAACCCGTCTGCTATCCAAGAAACAACATTGTGTTTCACTGTCTACAGGCGAAGCAGAATATGTTGTTGTATCATCGTGCTGTTTTCAAGTGTTGTTGATGAAGAGCCAACTAAGAGACTACGGGTTTACACCACAGAAGATTCAATATATTGTTATTCTCAAAGTGCAATAGCCATAGCATCTAATCCAGTGCAACACTCTAAAATCAAACACATCGACATTCGGTATCATTTTATTAAGGATCATGTAGAAAATGGTAATATAGAATTATATTTTTTTTCCTACTGAATATCAATTAGCTGACTTGTTTACCAAACCATTAGATGAAAAACGGTTTAATTTTTTGGTATACAAGTTGGGAATGTTGAATCGTTAGATTTAAACATTCAGTAGTTACAAATTATAATTTTAAATGTACAATTATTTAGTTTGATTTACATTTGATGTTAAATTCATGTGTTTAATAGTTTAAATTTTTCGGAGTTTAACAGATCTGGATTGTCATGTGCAGGGGGAGCAGAAAGTTATTTTATCTGATTTTGAGAAAATCTGATAAATTTTTATCTAATTTTTGTAGGGGGAGCAGACATTTATAATGATATATACATCTGAGGTGGAACTTAATTGCAAACATCAAGAGGGAGCAATATGTTTTAGTTATTAAAACTTTTTTTGGATAAATTTTTTTTTGGTGTGTTGATCATTTTTTTTTTGTTGTTCAATTATAGTTGGAGTTAAAAAAAATTTTTGTTGTTTTAGTGATTGTCTATTTTTTTTTTAGTTATTTTTATTTTAGTAATTTTTTTTCAGTGAAATGGGCTTAATGATAAAAACCAAAAAAAAATATTTGAGAAGTAAGTGGGGCGGGTGAACATTGATTTGAATTTTATTTAAAATTTTAATTATAAAGTTGAAATTTAAAATTCAAGTTCACTTTTTCAAAAATATTTTCACTGTTCACTATATTCACCGACTCTCTCCTTTCTCACTTTCTTCATCGCGAAGAAATCTCAACAATATCAAAGAAATCAAATTTTCAGACTTTGATTCTAAACTTGTAAGTCCATTTCATACTTCCATGTATTGTTTTTCTGTTTATATGTTATGTGTTTAGTTTCTGTATGTAAAAGTGAGATATATGTGCGTGTTCGTATAAACATCAGTATGTGTTCATGGGTTTTAATAATTTGTTGTTGTTAATCTGAAATTAAATGTGTGTTTACCAGCGATATACTATTATGAACTTAAATCTTAAATTTCAAGTTTCAATTCCAAACACACATACATAAATTTAAATTTTTTTGATTTGAAAGTGTTCGAGTTCATAAACCACTGAAAATTGGGATTTTTGGTTTGTTTTGTTTGTTTCTGGACAATGTTCATTAAACAATTTCTATTTGAAATCAATTTTCGAGTGGGACTTAAGGTTTTAATAACAGCAGCAGTCCCTGATTGAAATTTTTTGAAAATATCTGTGAATAAGGACTTAGATATATTTTTCAACATTTTCTCGATTACAACTGTAATTGAGAATGAATCAAGTTTCATGCGAGATGAGTAAAACACCACTCGAGAACAAGTTTCTATAATTCGAGTTGGTTGCTTTTTATTTCGAGAAATAGTCATATGTTATCCGAGTTGGGTTCTTTTCAGGACTTGGAAAATTTTTCAAAACCTCTCGATAACAAGAGTCATTCGAGTTTCTTCAAGTTTAATTCGAGTTGGACTCTTATATTATTCGAGTCCTTTCAAGCTTTATTCGAGTTGAATTCCTTCAAGGCCTTAGAATATTTTTCTTTCATTCGAGTCTACTAATGTGTCCATCGAGTTGAACTTCAAGTTAGTTCGAGAAACTCTTTTTACTATTCGAGTTGAGTAGAGAAATGGACTTACAAACTTTTCATTCAAAGTTTTAATGTTTACTTTCATTCGAGAACACTCTCAAGTTCATTCTAGTTGAGTTGCATATTACTCGAGAACACCTCAGTTTTAATCGAGTTGGTTTTTAGTGTCATTCGAGTTGGTACTTAGGTACATTCGAGAAAAGTCTTAATCAGTGGAGTTCTATACTTGTCTATATCGAGTTGGGTAATTCATTATCCGAGAATCTTTACATATCACCCGAGTTTTATACTCAAAATTTGTTCAAAAGTTTCTAAGTGTTGGGAATTTAAATTTTTAAGAAAAATTTCACATTTTTCAAGAAATTTTTTTAAATCTGTGTTTTTTCTAACATTGGTCTCTGATCGATTGACTTTGGAATCCTAACAATAACATTTTAACATTATTGTCTGGAATCCCTCTGCTTTAAATAGAAAAACACATATTTAATAATTTCTAGCAAAATGTTTTATTTTTCTATTTGCAGGATTTCATTTGATTATCTGTTGGGTCTAACATGTTTATTACTATTCACAGGTTTCAAATGGCATCACCAGCTCAATCCCAACCCTCAAACTCCTCTGACTCACTTTCATCTTCAAATCACACCCTTGTTTCTAAGCCTGTTAAATTCGCATCAGTCACCCGACCTTCACCTTCCACCCTCATTCCAGATAACCAATTTGTCAAACCAAAATACTGCTTACAATTTCGTGATAACAACCATCGCCTTGACAACAAAGTCATATAAGTAAGCCACCCTATTATTGTATACATTCTAAAAGGTCATCCTTTAGGATATCTTCTACAATACAAACCCTCGATTCCTCAGGTCTATCTTCAACATTTCTGGCATACTGTGAAATTTGTTCCAGCTGATGGTAACCATCATTTCAAGGTTACCATCGATCAGTTCAAAACCAAAATTACCTTACCCAGATTAAGGCATAATCTGTTTCTGCCTCGTCGAATCGATACAGTGAATTTCCCAGAGTTAGCTGATTTTGAAGATTTTGCTTCTGACGAAGAATTAGTACATGATCTAATATGTCTAGGGTATTCAAAACCATTACCAAAGAATTCTAAGTTCCACAGGAATGGACTTAATGGTGAATGGTATACACTTTTTGGCATCATCAACTGGTGCACGACGTCAAAGCACACGGGGATTGACAGATGTAGCATACACGGTCTAAGAATATTTCATGGAATTGCGTTCAACAAGCATTACGACTACGCGCAATGTATCTGGGAGGATCTAAAGGAAGTTGTGCTAGCAAAGACGACGAATAGATCATGAAAATTTGTCCCTCTTCAACGGTTTATCCAAATTCTAACAGAGGCATATTAAGGGGCAATGAAAATATTCCTAAACAATCAAATTCTCAACGATGCCCAGATTATGTCATGATGAGCTTACATGAGGTACCGGATTCACCAAACGCCAACATAATGCCATTTCCTGAATCATTGTTAAAGTATGTTGATCCAGAAAGCGAGAATGTGAGGCTGTATCGTATAGATCACGCTCCTATAGAGACCAAAGAACCGGGTTCTCTTAACCAGGGAGTTGGAGGAGAGGAGGAACTTCAGCATGGGGCTGAAGTTCAGGGAAGCCACATACTGAGTGAGGGAGCAGAATTTCAAGTAAGGGGTGGTGAGAGAGAAGCTAGCAGCTCCGATTCAAAAAGAACTCTGTTAAATATCAAGAGGGAGCTAAAGAAGGAGAGGATGATGATGATGATGAAGGAGGAAATGATCATAATGAGGGAGGTGCAGGGTTGATTGATATAGTAGTAATTGCTAGGCAGAGTGTGAGGGATGTACCCAGCCCAGAAAGTCGGGATCGAACCATATTTGCTGTTAGCTCCCAACAGGGAGTTAGCATTGAACCAGTCAGCATCCCACTGACGCCTGGACACCCCACCGGCCACTCAGTCTCCTCCTAACAGGAGACTGTTTCAATTGTTCACCGGGATGAAACTCATATTCTATCCGAAAATCATTTGGATTTGATGGATATTGAAACAAGTACACATCGGCCCGGGTGTACGACTTCTTTTGATACACAAAGTCTAGAACATATACACGTTAGGACACTTGAGTCCACTTCATGTGTTGAAGTGAGTGCAGCTGAACTCTGTGTCACTGCCGGAACAACCTCAGTAAAGGAAGCATTTGCTCCATGACTTGAAGAGGTTGGAAGTCCAGTCAGAGCTACATCACTGCCAACTCTGAGTACTGGCCACGCAGATGTTCTTTATACAAGTTCAACTGTCGTGACAACTGGAAGTCTACGTGACCTAGAGGTTACTCTTTCCCCTTTTGTTACCGAATCATCTTTGAATCAAGCTTTAAATGCTGCGGTTGCAGGAGTAAACAGTCACTTGACAGCCCAACTATCCGAAGTCATGTCTCAGATGACAAATATCCACAAGTTCTTAAAGGGCAAATCTGTAACAGAAGAAACTGTGAAACAAACAGATCCAAATCAGGCTATAGAAGAGCTAAGAGATTTTGTATTTGACCAGTTTGATGAGATGCGAGAACGCATGATGGGTTTGAGAGTACAGTAATCACAGCATTGGGAAATTTGTCTGAACGAGTATCAGTCGTTGAATAAACATGTAAGGCTCAAGCTTCAGCTCCAAAAAGAAAGCATGATGAAGACTCCGATGATGCTCCTCATAAGGGGGAGAAGAGGAGGAAGCTTGATGAGCCATCAACCGGTCTATTAATGATCACGTATCCAGAAAAAGAGGCTGAAGCACAAGAGAAAGGAGAAGCCGGAAGCTCTAAGGGACCTGCTGATACTCAAGGTGGTCAGGAATTGATTCTTTATGAAGATGTTCCTGTTCCATTGAGCATTCAGTCAGAGTTTTATAACTTTGATGAATATGAAGACTCCGAAGATGAAGTTCATGAACAAATTCTGATGCTTGAGGATGCAGAGAAAGTGGTGGAAATTGAAGAGTCTGATGATGACGATGTCATTGAATTGAATGATATTGCAGTAAGAGCTGAAAGGATAGAAGAAGAAGAAGTATTGGTTCAGGAAATTCTAAAAGATGTTAAACCTGTACTGACGGTTGAAAAGCCAGAGGTTATGGTACAAGTTAAAGAAGAAGCTTTTGATCCATTTCATGTGGAGAGTTCTATCCCTCCTGTTGTTAAAGAACTCAATGAAGTTGAGATAATGGATAGGTTCTTTAACGAATATGTCTTAGCGGATGAATCGCAAAGACAACATCTATTAAGGTTTGTGTTGGTACACCCTGTGTGACGATAGCAGTCTAAGTGTACTAGCATTTTGGTTCAAGTAATATTACAAAGTATTGAGTATTAACGAGTGTTTGATATATGTGTTTATATACGTTTGATAGTTATTGTTTGTATGTTTGAACTTGATGTAATGTATTACAAGAAGTTCAAACATTAAGTTCAAAGATAAATTCAAACATAAGTTAAAAACATAAGTTCAAATATAGGTTTTAATATGTGAAAGTCGAATTTAGAATAAATTCAAATTCACTAGTAAATGGCATTCGAATTTATGGTAGATTCGAATGTGAACTATAAGGCAGATTCGAGAGTGTCAAGGGGACAAACTCGAATGGGCCTTGGGCCTGATTCGAGTTTGGCCCATGACAAACTCGAATGAGCCTCTATAATTAGGGATTAACTCGAATCATTAGTGGACTTTTGCAGAATTCGGGTGAGATTAAGCAAAAGGGCGATCTCGAGTTTATCAGTATTGTGAGTGTTCTTTCGGAGAGAATCATCTCGTAGGTGCGTTCATCGTCGACCGTACAGCGTTGTGATAGTCTCCGTTTTCCGTGTGAGTGTGATATCCGTCAAGCCGTTAACGAGGATTCCGCACTCGTTGACGTTGTCGCGTCTAGATATATCTGTGTAGTTCAAGACCTTACAAGTGGTATCAGAGCCTAAGGGGTGTTCTTTGTGTTCTTCGTGTTCATAAAGATACATCCTAGGTTTCTTGACGCTTTTGGACAGTTAATCTCACTTCTTATTGGATTTTTCGAGCTTATCAAATTAAAATCCGGGAAATACTTTGTTGTTTTTCACGTTTTTGATCGAAATCAATATTTTTACGTGTAAAAATATTGATTTAATATGAAAAACGTTAAAAACTCGGGGTATTAGCCGTTTCTCGAGTTTGCGGCGCTCGAATCTGTTAAGGAGTAATTAGGGTTTTGCTCATTTTCGAGTTTGATCAAAATACGCTCCTTTCGAGTTTCCTAAAAAGTGCTTTCGAGTTTAGAGGTTTCGAATTTGCATTAGGCTTCGACTTTGAATTAAAGTCGAATAGGGGATTCGAGTTTAATCTAGGTTTCGATTTTGACTATTGTTCGAGTTTACCTTGACACTCGAGTTTGGAGACCTTAGAATTTGTCACACATTTCGAATTTATTTGAATTTAAGAACTTAACTCGAATTTAATCCCAAATAGGTTTAAAGTTAATTATATTCGAATTTACCTAAATTCGATAGAATTAATTTAAATTAATTTCGAATTAAATTAATTAAGTTTAAATACAATTATCTTTGAAACAATGACAAATCTACAACGGTTTCTGGAAATGGATCACGAGGTCGGAAAAGCAAATACTCCGCCTAAACTGATGAAACTTGAAGATTATTACTGGTGGAAAGATCGGTTTGCCGACTTTGTGCGATTCAACGATATGCGTATGTGGATCTGTATCGACAAGGGATACATTCCATCGACAGCTGAGATAGAAGGACGACAAAAGGTTGTTACGTATTCTAAAATGAAGGACGATGACAAAAAGTTGTTTGAAGCAGAAAACCGCGCATACGCTATCATAAGAATGGCGTTACCTCAGGACATACTGCACACATTCTGAAATCAAAAGACATCGAAAGAGCTCTGGGAGTCGTTAGAAAAAAGGTGTGAGGGTAACCCGAGGGTAAGGAGGAAGCGTATGGAGATGCTTAAGCAGCAGTTTGTGATCTTCAAGGCATTGAAGGATGAAAAGCTGGACGACACCATCACACGTTTCTATTATCTGCTGACTGAGCTAGAAAGTCATGATATTGAGTATAGCGTCACTGAAAAGAATAATAAGCTTCTGGATGCTTTACCGGCCAAATGGGCGATGTACGTGGCCATGATTAAGCTTGATGAGGATAAATACTATACTCTATCTCTGGAGGATGTGGTGGGAACGCTGAGGGCGTATCATTTTGAGTTACTGAAGGCAGAAAAGATTATGAACAAGTCCAAAATCCAGCAATGTATTTTGGAAAATCAAAACCTTCAGTGGCAACCGAAATGAAGACAGCTACAGCCTTTTTCACGGGAGAAACGTCGTCACCGGCAGAGACTGAAGAATCTCTGAGTAGGGCTTTCTTACGGTTCGCTAGACCAGAAGAAAAGCAGCAGCATCATGCCACACCGGCATCTACATCTCAGGGATATTCAATGATGCCGATGAGCGCTAAATCAGCCGAAGAACATTTGAATCTGTTGGCTTCATTCGTGGCCGCATATGGAAATTTCGTTCAGGGTAAGATCAACGATCCTACACTCTGGGATGAAGATTACGATCAGGTAGACCCTGATGACCTTGAAGAGATGGATCTCCAATGGCAACTGGCCATGGTAACTCAACGGGTTAAGAGGTTCATTAAACGGACGGGAAGAAATCTGAACATGAGTAACAACAGGATTGGCTTTGATAAGTCCAAGGTCAAGTGCTACAACTGTCAAGACTTAGGACACTTCGCTAGAGAGTGTCAGAGACTGAAGGTAGAGAATTACCAAGGGCAGAATCAGAATCATGGACAGTATCAGAACCAATCACAACAGAGATATCTTCCGAGCACTTCAACCAGTCAAGCAAACATAGCTGGTCTGTTATCTAATGTCACATCAGACAGACAGCTGGACGGTACTTATGACTGGAGTACACATCCAGAAACGAACGCTAGAGCCTTTATGGCTGAAGTGACTGAGAGTGGATGTGAAGGGGCAGAGCAGAACACTGGGGACAGCAGTCAAAAGGAAAGCAGTCCGATGTGGGTGGAGAAGTCGGATGATCAGACTATTTTGGAGTTTGCCGCTCAGATGGCCAACGTCGAATCAGATCATACAAAGGTAAGTCTGAATTTCTCTCTTTTCCATGAATTATGTGTTTTATGTGCTACTTCTAACGATAGGTTAAAGTTAGTACTCGAATCACATCAAAATATCTCTGCTCAAAATGAGTCATTAAAATCTATTAATGCTAGCCTGATTGATATTAAGCAAGATCTTAGGGATAAGCTTAAGGCTGATGCTCAAGATGTGATAGTTCTAAAGGACAAACTGAGCGAACAGTGTGTTAGGTTAGAACTCATGTATGAACATGTTGAAGCATCAACCAAGGAGCTGAAAACTAGAGACATAGAGCTAGCTGAGTCTAAGGTGAAGGTAGCTGAGGCCAATAGTAAACTTGAAAAGTTTAGGAACTCAAGTCTTAACCTAGGGAAAGTTTTAGATGCACAACGACAATCTAAAAAGCCGGTAGGTCTAGGATTTCATGAGATTCCTCCACCTTTTAATGACAACTATGTGCCTCAACCTCAGGAGAAAACTGAGAAATCAGTAGACTTAGAGGAAATAACTGAACCAGTGTCTGAACCTGTAAAGGATAATACACCTAAGGAGACTAATACAAATGTCAAGATTAAGAAAGTCAAATTTGTGTCTTCCTCTAGTGAAACACCTGTAGGAAAACATAAAATTGATTTTAATGATGAGGATGATGAACCAGTCCCTATAGATGCACAAAAAGAACCAGACACTAGTGAGACACCTAAGTCAAAGGGCACACACAAGAAGTCTATTGACAAAATGTATTGCTTTAGATGTCACGAAAGGGGGCATGTTGCTTCTAACTGCCCGCATAGGAAGGTAGAAATTACACCTAAGACAGGGAAGCCAGAACTTCGACAAGTGTTGCGAGCACTAGTAGTTCTCAGAGTACCGAGAAAACTGTGCAAGCTACACCAAAACGAGCTGTGAAACAAATACCGGTGAAAGGTGGACCAAAAGAAGTGATTAGGACTTATTCACCAAATAGAGTCATTAATCAATCTAGGTCTGCACCACAACAACAATATAGGAGCACAACACCTAGCAGAGCTTACACTCCGGTTAGGTCCCACACTCCTGTTAGACATCACACACCGGGTAGAGCTCAGGGATATCAGTCTGAAATGAATTATAATCGTAATTATTCAAGAGCTCCACAGCAAATGCCTACTCAAAGGAAAAGAGTGAACTTAAATCACTCGGCACCACAACAAACTCCTGTTCAACGACCCAAGTCACCTGAAAGGCGAGATGGGTATTTGAAAGAGTTTAAGTATGTGGGCGAGAATGGTATAACCAAGTCAGTATGGCTTGGGTTCCCCGTGATAACTAACCAATTTTATTTCATGTGCAGGAGATAACCATAGGTCTAAACAACAAATGGTTCGTCGACAGTGGATGCTCCAGGCACATGACAGGGGAAAGAAGTCTACTTACAGACTTCAAGGGTGGGAATCGGGGATTTGTATCATTTGCGGGAAATAAGGGAGGAAACATCACGGGTAATGGAGTAGTCACTAATGGGACGATCAAATTGGATCAAGTTTATCACTTTGATAAACTGGTTCATAATCTCATTAATGTATCTCAAATCTGTGATAAGAAGAATTCAGTGTTGTTCACTGATACTGAGGCGTTGGTGCTAAAACCGGGTTTAAGATACCTGAAGAGTGGATATTGATGAGGGCTCCAAGGAAGAATGACTTGTACATGCTCGATATGAACAAGCCTGAATCTTCGATGGGTCCAATCTGTCTGTTATCTAAAGATTCGGAGACTGAGTCGGTATTATGGCACAGACGCATGGCACACATGCACCTGAGAAAGATGAACTACATAACGAAACATGGATTGGTGCAAGGTGTGCCTATGAAGAATTTTCAGTTCGAGGACAAGTGTCTACCATGCAAGAAGGGCAAATAACATAAGAAGGCACACAAGTGTTGGTACATCCCGTGTGACGATAGCAGTCTAAGTTGTCTTACATTGTGATTTAGCATATGTTTGTTATATATATATTATGTATGATTGATGATTATCAGTGTTTGTATGTTTGAACTTGATGTAACGTATTACAAGAAGTTCAAACATAAAGTTCAAAGATAAAATCAGTCATAAGGTAATATCATAAGTTTCAAACACTTAGTTGTATATGTCAAAGGCTAGATTCGAATTGCATAAGAGGATACATTCGAATCTGTGATAGATTCGAATGAGACCTTAGATTCGAATATAGGATAGATTCGAGACTGTCAGATGGACAGATTCGAATGGGCCTGGGACAGATTCGAGGTTGGCGCACAACAGACTCGAATCAGGGTCTATAATTAGGGATAGACTCGAATAATTAAGGGACTTTTTGCAGAATTCGTGAGGAATTAAGCAAGAGGCGATCTCGAGTTTATCAGCTAGGTTAGTGCCGTTTCGGAGAGAATTAGTACGTAGGATCGTTCGTGTGTCGTTCGTTCAGCGTCTAATAGTCTCCGTGTTCCGTTGGTTGAGAGTTGTCCGTCTAACCGTCAACGAGGATTCCGCACTCGTTCACGGATCCGCGTCTAGATAGATCTTGCAGTGGTAGACCTTACAAGTGGTATCAGAGCCTACGGAGTGTTCTTGGTGTTCTTCGTGTTCATCAGATACATTCTAGGTTTCTTGACGCTAGTTGGACGGTTTTGCTCTCACAAACGTGTTTTTGAGCTGAGCAAATTCATATTCGGGAAGTCTAAGGTCAAATGCTACAACTGTCAGGGATTGGGACACTTCGCCAGGGAGTGTCAAAGACCGAAGGTAGAGACATACCAAGGACAGAGTCAGCATCAAGGACAGTACCAAAATCAGTCCCAACAAAGATACCTTCCGAGTTCCTCATCTGGTCAAGCCAATCTAGCGGGTCTAATATCCAATGTCACCTCTGACAGACAGCTAGATGGTACCTATGACTGGAGTTCACATCCTGAGTCCAATGCTAGAGCTTTCATGGCTGAAGTTACGGAGAATGGTTGTGAAGAAGACGAGCAGACCACAAGGGAAAACAGTCCGATGTGGGTTGAAAAGGCGAATGGTCAGACAGTGCTGGAGTTTGCTGCTCAGATGGCCAACGTGGAATCTGATAACTCAAAGGTTAGTCTGTCTGATTCTCTATTTCAAGAATTATGTGCTTTGTGTGCTACTTCTAATGATAGGTTAAATCTAGTCTTTAGAATCACATAAAACCATATCTGCTCAAAATGAAAATTTAAAAATTGAAAACGCTAGCCTAAATGATATAAAGCAAGATTTAAAAGAAAAGCTTAAGGCTGATGCTCAAGACGTAATAGTTCTAAAAGACAAACTGAGTGAGCAGTGTGTTAGGATAGAGCTTATGTATGAGCACGTAGAGGCCTTGACCAAAAGTCTGAATGACAAGGACATAGAGCTAGCCGAGACCAAGGTTAAGGTAGCAGAGGCAAATAGCAAGCTGGAAAAGTTTAGGAATTCGAGCCTAAACCTAGGAAAAGTCTTAGATGCTCAAAGACAGTCTAAGAAGCCTGTAGGTCTAGGTTTTCACGAAATTCCTCCACCTTTCAATGCGAATTATGTGCCTCAGCCTCAGGAGAAAACTGACAAGTCAGTAGACTTAGAGGACCTACCTGAACCGACACCAGAGCCTGTAGTAGAAAATGCACCTAAGGTGGCTGACTCAACCGTCAAGGTCAAGAAAGTGAAATTTGTGTCTTCCTCCAGTGAAACACCTGCAGGAAAACAGAAAATTTCATGGGCTGACCAGGTCGAAGAGACAGACACTGTAGATGTACCAAAGGAAGTAGACACTAGTGAGACACCTAGATCTAAGGGAACAACCAAAAAGTCCATGGATAAGATGTCTTGCTTTAGATGTCACGCGAAAGGGCATGTTGCTTCTCACTGTCCAATTAGGAAAGCAGATGTTACCCCTAAGACAGTGAATCAAACACCTGTTAAGCCCTCACCAAGTGTGGCGAGCACGAGTAGTTCTCAGAGTACCGAGAAAACTGTGCAGGCCTCACCAAAACCTGTTGTGAAACAAACACCGGTTAAGGTTGGACCAAAAGAAGTGGTTAGGACAAATTCACCGAATCGTGTCATTAATCAATCTAGATCAGCACCTCAACAAGTCTATAGGAGCACCACACCTAGCAGGTCACACACTCCAGTTAGGTCACACACTCCAGTTAGGTCACATACTCCCGTTAGACATTATGTTCCGGTAAGAGCTCAGGGATCACAGTCTGAAATGCAGTATAATAAGAGTTATTCTAGAGCACCACAACAAATGCCTACTCAAAGGCAAAGAGTGAATCTAAATCACTCGGCACCACAACAGAATTCAGTTCAAAGGCCCAAGTCACCTGAAAGGCGAGATGGGTACTTGAAAGAGTTCACGTATGTGGACGAGAATGGTATTACCAAGTCAGTCATGGCTTGGGTTCCCCGTGATAACTAACCTATTTTCTTTCATGTGCAGGAGATAACTACCGGTCCAAACAACAAGTGGTTCGTCGACAGTGGTTGCTCCAGGCACATGACGGGGGAAAGAAATCTTCTCACAGACTTCAAGGGGGGTAATAGGGGATTCGTATCATTCGCGGGTAACAAGGGTGGAAATATCACTGGAACTGGAGAAGTCACTAATGGGACGATTACTTTGGATCAAGTTTATCACGTTGATAAACTGGTTCATAATCACATTAGTGTCTCTCAAATCTGTGATAAGAAGAACTCCGTGTTATTTACTGACACTGAGGCGTTAGTGCTAAAGCCTGGATTCAAGATACCTGAAGATTGGATATTGATGCGGGCGCCAAGGAAGAATGACTTGTACATGCTCGATATGAACAAGCCAGATACTTCGATGGGTCCGATCTGCTTACTATCAAAAGCTTCAGAGACGGAGTCCGTACTGTGGCACAGACGCATGGCTCACCTGCACCTGAGGAAGATGAATTACATTACGAAGCATGGACTGGTGCAGGGTGTGCCCATGAAAAGTTTTCAGTTCGAGGATAAGTGTCTACCTTGCATGAAGGGCAAACAACACAAGAAGACACACAAGTCCAAGAAGCAGAATTCCATAGCCTCATCATTCGATCTGTTGCACATGGACCTTTTCGGCCCAATCAACAAAAGGAGTATTGGAGGTAGTTGGTACTGCTTAGTTATCACCGACGATTACTCACGTTTTTCTTGGGTTTTCTTTTTAGGTACGAAGGACGAGACGGCTGCACGGCTCATCGGGTTCTTGGACCAAGTGGAGAACTCATACGGAACTAGGGTTAAAAATATTCGTAGTGATAATGGAACTGAATTCAAAAACACTGTAATTGGTGTATATTGCCTATCGAAGGGCATAGTGCATCAATTCAGTGCACCATATGAACCTCAACAGAATGGGGTGGCCGAACGTAAAAATCAAACTTTGATTGAGGCTGCAAGGACTATGCTTTCGGATTCAAAGCTTCCTACCATGTTTTGGGGGGAGGCAGTGAATACCGCGTGCCACATTTTAAACCGAGTCCTTACAGTCAAATCATTGAATAAAACATGCTATGAAATTTTGAATAAACGGCCACCTAACTTAACTGGATTCGAACCGTTTGGAGTACCATGCACACTTTTAAGAACAAAACATCAACCGAAGTTTGGTGAAAAGGCTGACGAAGGATACTTCCTAGGTTATGTGCCAAACTCACCAAACAAACGGGTGTTTAACAAAACAACTGGTACTGTGGAGATTGTGTATAACATTGAAGTCACAAGTTATACACATGAACCCCAAACTGGTCCGGAATGGATATTTGACTATGATAAGTTATTTGAGTCTTTTAACATTCCTCTGGATGATAATGCAGGTACAATCGAGAAGGACATGGCGACGTTGCATCTGAACGACGATGGCCAAATCTTTCCAAGGACCACGTTCGAATCTACGTCCGAGCCTACTGCGACTGTAGATGGATCTCCAGAAGTTGCTGATCAAGAGGCACCTAACACTGAGAATCAGACTCAAGCTTCAAGTTCTAACTCTGAGGAAAACGTCCGTGAGGAGGAAAATGTAGAAGCTGAGCCTGTTCCCCCTTTAGGTGAAATAGGATCCAACTTAGGAGATAATCTAAGGGTTGATGAAATAGAGACCTCTAGGATTAACAAGAACCATCCAATAGATAGCATCATAGGAAATCCTAACGAGGGTGTGAGGACTCGGAGTAGTGTAAATAACAACACTGTGTTGTTGTCGATGATAAACGACTCCGAGGCATATCACACATGTCTATATTCGTGTTTCATATCGCAAGTAGAGCCCAAAAATGTGCAAATGGCACTTAAGGACAACTCTTGGGTTGAAGCGATGCAGGAAGAACTTTCACAATTTAGGAAACTAGAAGTGTGGGATTTAGTTCCGTTACCTCGAGGGGAGATTGCAATAGGAACCAAATGGGTTTTTAAGTGCAAGAGAGACGATCGGGGTATAGTCACGCGCAACAAGGCGAGATTAGTTGTAAAGGGTTTCAACCAAGAGGAGGGAATCGATTACAACGAAGTTTTTGCACCAGTAGCAAGGCTGGAAGCCATTAGGTTGTTTCTAGCGTTTGCCTCCTTCAAAGGCTTTAAGGTATATCAACTAGACGTTAAGAGTGCTTTCCTGTATGGGAAAGTGAAGGAGTTGGTGTATGTAGAACAACCGCCCGGATTTACAGATCCTTAATATCCTGATAGAGTATATCGCTTAGATAAGGCTCTTTACGGATTACATCAGGCACCTAGGGCGTGGTATGAGACTTTATCCAACCATCTTTTAGAAAACGGTTTTGAAAGGGGTAGGATAGATAGTACTCTATTTGTGAAGAGAAAGGGTGAACACTTTATCTTGGTACAAGTGTACGTCGATGATATCATTTTTGGATCATCAGACGAACAAATGTGCAAAGATTTCGAAAAGGTGATGAAGTCTAAGTTCGAGATGAGTGCTATGGGGGAGTTGAATTTCTTTTTAGGGTTACAAGTGGACCAAAAGAAGGAAGGGATGTTTATCCATCAAACTAAGTATGTCTATGACATATTAGAACGATTTGGGATGGAGGGAACTAAGTTGACTGCCCACTTCAGCACGCCGATTCAAGTGAATCACAATCTCGGGGCCGACTGAAAGGATTCCGATGTGGGATCCGGACTTTATATCGGGCCATTGATTGTCGTCACTTATGTTATCTTAACTGCTTCAAGGGGACCTGACATAATGTTTGCTGTGTGTATTTGTGCTAGTTTCCAAGCGAATCGGAAGGAGATCATATGAAGCTGTGAAGCGGGATTCTACGATACCTCAAGTCGAACCGAAGCTGGACTTTGTATCACGCGGAGGGAGATCTAGAGGTTGGAAGCGTTCACGGATTCTGGACCTACGGAGGATGCAGCTTGACGCCGCCAAATCTACAACTGCGAGGTTGTCAGTTCCTAGGAGGGAGATTGGTATCCTGGCAATGCAAGAAAACAAAACATCGGTAGCCATTTCCAACGTGCGAGGCCGGCAGTAATGTTGCTGCTGGTAGTTGCTGCTCACCAGGTTCTGTGGATACAACAAACAATTGCGGGATTACGGTTTGGCTTACACTCAAACTCCTATTTAGGATAGGACAAATCAATCTACAATTGCTATAACTAATAACCAGTTTAAAACACTAGTTAAAAACCAAGCACATAGACCATTAAGGCCATCATTTTATTCGTGATTGTGCTGAAAAGAATTTGATCAAACTGTTAAAGGTGGCAACTGAAGATAATAATGCTGATTTATTTACCAAAGCGTTTGATAAGTCACGTTTTGAGTATTTAATTCAACTTAATGGAATGCGCAACCCAGAGTAAATTGACCTTAGTAGTATTTTATTTCCTTTTATAGTTGTTATATTTCTTTCTTTTTAGTGTAGTCTGCTAATTTAGGAAAGTTTCTAATTTAGGAAAGTTTCTAATTTAGGAAAGTTTCTATTTTTAGTAAGTTTCTATTTTTAGTAAGTTAGTAGGTTAGCTTAGTTTACTGCTTTTTGCTATGAAAAACAAAAGGAAAAAGAGAGAAAATTACAAAAATACAAAAAAAAAAAAAAGGGAATATCAAAAACAAAAAAGAGTTAGGTCTTAGATACATAGGTTCAAAGTGACGAAAATTAGCACCGTCGGTACAGACTCTAAGTGTTTAGGCTTTCACACATAATGCAACTAAATCCTAAGTGTTATACTTTATTTAGTTTGATGTGTTGGTAGGCATAATACATATAGGGAATCTCAAGGCTAATAAAATATTCTAGAAAAAGTCAAGCGTGTCACTAACCTAGATGTACGACCAATCGGTCTTAATTTTTATGTACAAGACATACAAACATTGAGTCTAAATGAGGTATGCGAACTTTCTGGGGATGTATGGCAACATCAAATACATCTGAAAAAGGAAAGAATAGAAATATCATGTAAAACTGAGAGTCGAAAACATGCAACTCTGTTGTACGTAAGTACAGACCTGTTGTCTCTGTTTAGATTCGGGTTAGCAGACATGTCGCATTGTTGTACGTCAGTACAGACCTGTCACCGCTGTCTGCTAACTTTAAAAATAAACCTTAAGTCGAAAACTAAGACACTTTTTGTATTGAGAAACAGACCTGTGTCCGATGTTTGTCTTTTTAAAGAAAGTTTGCAAATACAACAAGTTAGAATTTTTGTCTGCTTGTCTTTGATCATAAAAGTATGTCTATGTCTGAGTCACGTAAGATAATTTCCTGATAAATGAAAAGGGCCAAGGGATATTCCGAAATGTAGAATGTTTAACAGGGTAAAATACCAACAATCGGCTAAATGGGTATGTCACGACAAACAATCAAAGGAATTCAAAAAATTCCTAAGTGTGAAAGTTTAAGTACTGAAAGTTAGTATCAGACATCGCTATCTGATTGAACCTTTCTTAGACTATACTCATCAAAAATATGTTGTTAAGTATTTAGCTTAGATTGTAAAATTTTTCTTAAGTCTAGATTAAATTTTTTGGTCAAAATTTTATTTTACTTTATTTTATTTTATTTTTACCTTAGTTTATTATATTTTTATTTTAGTTTGTTAAATTTTTACTTAGGTAAAAGGTCAAAAGTTACTGAGGTTGCATTTCAAAAGTTGAATAAAATAAAACATTGCGTGAAATTATCTGTTGCTTAGGGTAAAAGAGTTGGCATAGTTTATCTGGTTACACCTTACCGTAGAAAAAAGTTGGAAAAGTGAACTTATTTCAAAATTTTTCGAAATTTTTTCTAAGTGTTGGAGGTTTCGAATCTAAGACAGACTCGAATAAGGAGTACTTCGAATCTGTCAGTAGATTCGAATCTATGCTTAGACTCGAGGGTTGGTGGTATAAATAGGTTAACAGTGAAGTCATTTAATACCTTACTGTTGTCGAATCTATACTCTCGAATCTATATTGGCGATTTCGAATCTGTTCTCGAGTCTACCGTTTTTCTCCTAAACGACATTTTGTCGACTTTGAAGACTTTGTGTTCGATTCTACAGACACTTCTAGGTATAATCAACCGGATTGTACAAGATTGGTGTAGTTTTATACACAATTTTAAGCTAAAACATCAAATTTTGAAGCTTTATAGGTGAAAATAGGGTTTTGCTAAATAAACTAAGTTAGGACCTATAAAAGATCAAATTAAAGACATAAATCAATGATTAGAACCTAGTTGAACTAATGTATGTGATTTAACAAGTTCAAAATGGTTAAAATCTTGGGTTTTTGTTGAAAAATCAACAGTCGGGGCTTCGAGTCTGTTCAACGACCTTCGAATCTGTTCATGGGTTTCTCGAATCTATCATTAGATTCGAGATGACCATGATATTCGAATCTGTCCATTAGACTCGAAATGGGACTCTTCGAATCTGTCCATTACACTCAAATATGGACACTTCGAATCTGTTGCTTTCGAATCTGTACTTTATTTACTTTGTTTAATTTAAATTTTATTAAACTTGTGGAAATTTAATTGTGTTAGATTTTGTATTTAATCAAGTACAAAATTAAACAAATTTTGAATTTAAACAAGTTTATTGATTTTTAATGAGTCTAACAGTTTTATTTATTGTGCAGATATGGCAGTTCGCGCTTTTGTCCCGAAGCATAATATGGTCCTTAATCCAGTTAATGATATCCCTGAGGCGCAGGGTTTTCGTGAAGTTTTGGACTTCCTAGCTGAGTCTAGGATTAGCTATGCTTTGTATTGTTGGTACACCCTGTGTGACGATAGCAGTCTAATCGATCTGCATTATGATTTAAGTAATATTCTGAATATTAACAAGTGTTTTGATATATATGTTTAATATGTGTTTGTCTGTTATTGATTGTGTGTTTGAACTTGATGTAACATATTACAAGAAGTTCAAACATAAAAGTCAAAGATTATGTCAAGCATAAAGTTAAAACATCAAGTTTCATCACTTAAGTGTTTAAGTGTATTGGCTGATTCGA
>JAANYP010009075.1:0-14757 GCA_020465985.1 Centrapalus pauciflorus | reverse complement strand
ATTTGACCAACTGAGCCGTGATGAAATCCCAATAGTCCTACAGCTGGTGGATGGGACTACAATGGACATGGCTAAGTGGATCTTTCTGAACTTGAGGAACCTGGTGCAGCAGGAGACAAGACAAGCTGCTGTTCGATACCCAAGGTTTCTAAGCCTCATATTCTGACACATTTGTGGTGAGCATCTGTATAACTCTCAGCCCCTACTTCATACTGCTGCCTTCCCTGTAATAGGGAATAGAGTTTTCTATACTGCTGTTCTTCCAAATGAACCTCCTCTATCAACACCAATGAGGAGGTTGTTAGGATTGGTGGAAGGACCCTCTGCTGTGAGGGTGGATCCAGAAGTGGCTCCCAAGGAAAAATCCAAAGCCAGGTCCAAGCATATTAAAAGGACCTTGGCAACCACTGAAGCTGGGCATGTGCAAAAGAAGGCCAAAACAGCTCAGTCTGAGTCTGCACCCTTAGCCTCTGTGGCTGAGGGGGAGCAGACTCCTCACCCTGGGTCATCTGTTGACCCTGAAGCCTTTGTGGCTGGTGCCTCTGTGGCACCTGAGACCATGGAACAGGTCGACCCACCTGTTTCTGACCCAGTCTCTAAACCTGTCCATTCTGAACCTCTCATCTCCTCTCCTCAATCACCCACTTCATCCATCCTATACCACCACAAAAGAAAATCAGCCCAAACAACCAGCTCCTCTGTTCCCTCTCAACAGGGTTCAGTTGTAAGAGAAGCCATCCCTGCTGCCTCTCCTATTTTGGGAGAAGGTTCAGCACAATTGGAGCCTGCTTCACTCCAACCCGAGTCCACCCAGAGTCAGCCTAAACCCTCTGGTTCCTCCCAACAGGAACCAGTTGTACAAAAGGAGATAACCACCTCAACTATTCCAGCCTCCCAACAGGCTGAGGATATTGAAAGACAGGAGCCCTCTCCACTCCATACTGAGTCCACACTGTCCCCTACTCAAACTTCTTTACACCCTGAGTCTGCACGAGGTGCCCACACTGCTGATATAGACCAATCAGCAGCTCAACCTCAAACTTCTGCTCCCCATGATACAGCTGTTCTACACCAAACAGCTGCTGAGGGACCAACAACCCAAGCTGATGAACCTCAGGGAACATACCATCCCTTTGGTGAGGCTGACCCTTCTGTGCAAACTCCATCAGCAGGTTTCACCACTGCTGATGTTGAAATACATATCCCATCACCCCATGATGAGGTGCTTTTACACCAAGGCATTGTAGAGGGAACACACACTGGCCTTCATGAAGGTGTTGCAACACAAGCAGCATCTGAAAGGCCCCCACCATCAACCCCTTCTTCTGATGATGCAGCTACAGCCGCTGCTGAGGGACCCTTTGATCCCTCCAAGCTGGGCCACATTACTTTTGCCCAGGCTATGGAGCTTCTCTCAAATGTTCCTCTTCCCTCTCCATCACATCCTCATACACCAGCCTCATCATCTTCTTCTCCATCCACCCAATCTAAACAGTCCACCCATACACCTCCATCTCCTAAAGACCTGCCTTTGAAGGATCAGCTTTCCCTGCTGACCAACAAAGTTGGTTCTTTAGAAACCTCTATGTCATCTCTACCCTCTCTTATTTCAGACTCTGTGTCTGAACAGCTTAAGGGATTCTTTGATCTGTTCAAGGATTCCTTCCCTGCCACTCCACAAACTGATAATTCTCCGCAGCTGCTTGCACTCACTGCACAGCTGCAAAATGTGTCCACCTCCCTCTCCTCAATTCTTTCACTACAACAGGACTCTATGTCCTCAATGACAGCTATTTCTCAACACCTGTCATCTCTCCTAATTTATTGCAATTCTACACTTCCTGCTACTCTGGCCAGCTTGAACACACTCATTGGCTCCCTATCAAATTCTGTGTCATCAAACCTTGCTGATGTGCAAGATTCTATAGAATTACATCTTCCACAGCTTCAAAGTTTGCTGTTCACAGCTTCTGATAGGGAAAACATTGTTAAGCTGACCTCCCTTGCTGATACCCAATCATCTTCTCTTCAAAACTGTCTTTCCCGGCTTGCAGAGGTGAAGGACAACTTGGAATTCTTAGTGAATAGCCTTGTTGGCCCCAGGCCTGCTGCCAAAACTGCTGGCAAGCCTGATGAATTTGTGTCTTCAGGCAGACCAGGTGTTGAAGGTGCTGGTACATCTCCTTCAAAGGGGGAGAAGTCATCTGCCTCGAAGACTAAGTCTAAGGGGGAGAAAACTTCTTCTCCTAAGGAGAAATCAGTGCCTGCAATACTCACTGGTCAACCAGCAGGAGCTTCAACAGGTACACTGGAGGGTGCCTCCCACGCTGCTCAGCCTACTCAGGCTGAATCTCCAATCCCTGCTCAGCTAAGGGGGAGGAAACTATTCCTGAGGGCAGGCCAAGCGGCAGAAGGAGGCATCTGATTTTAGAAGAAGAAGAAGAGGAGGAGGAAAGTCCTGAAGCTGCTGTCACTACAGCAGCTAAAGGAAAAGAAAAAGCAGCAACTGATCCCCAACAACTGAAAGCAGCAGAGATTCAATTTCACAAAGCCAGGGCCAAAGAAATGGGTCTTCCTATGCACAAATACTTTGAGTTTAGAGAAGAACAGCTTCAAGCCCTGGAAGCTCTAAGGAAAGAAGAAGAATCTGCCAAAGCTGCTAAATCTTTTGCACTCCAAGAGGCAAGGAAAGTCAAAATGTCCACTCTGAATGTGCAAAAGAAATTAATGGAAGCTGCTAAGGGATCAGCAGAAGAGAAGGAAGCAGAAAAAGAAAAGGGTGCTCTGGTCTCAGTGACCAAAACTCAAGTGCCCTCTGCTAGAACCCAATTCCATTTTGACAACCTGGCAAGAAAGAAGTTTCATGATGTCGCTGACCGAAGACTTGCTAAGGAACCAATTATCAAAGCTGTTCCTATTTCAAGAAAAGGCAAACAGTGGAAACTGCAAATTACCAGGATGGGTTCAACAGGCCGTGAGTTGGAATCTTATGATCACACTGATGTTGCCCAAATGGGGTACAGGGAATGGGTGGAACAAGCAGTTTCCCTGAGCCAGTCAAAGTCAGAAACGGCTAAGACTATCAGGGCATATGTGAAGAAGTTAATGGAGAGAGTGAAAGATCTTGGCCTGATCTCAACTAATATAAGTGAGGGTGTCTCTGTGACATATCCCAAGATAAAGGCCAAGAGGACAAGGAAAGACTCAGAGCTGGAAGAACTCCTTATGATGATTGAACAAGGAGATTATGCTGTGGAAATCAAAGGAGTTAATCACAGCCTGCCCAAAGGAGTGGAGTTTGAAGAAGGCAAGGTACTTGAAGAGCCTGAGTTAGGGGCATTTTTTGTAGATCCCTTAACCCAGAAAAAGTGTTTTCAGAGAGCTTCAGACCTACACAAAGTTGGTCTTAAGCAGCTTGCAGCCTTCAAAACTGCCAACTCTTTCAGACAATCCAGCAAATGGAGAGCAGCCATCTGGGATGAGCTAAGAGGTCTTTATGACAGAGGTGAGCTTCAAGATCGAAACTTCATGTTTCTCAGAGTTGAAATTCAAGATTTGGAAGAAACAAGGGAGGAACTTGAAAGAATGTTTGAAGAAGGACTGCCACCTCCAGTACAGTAATGACCATCTACCAATCAGGGTAGGTGAAGAATGGAAGCTGTCCATCAGTTGGACAGACTTACCATTATTTGCTCCCATAAAAAACAGTCCAAAATCTGATGTACATTAGTTGTACTTTATTTACATATGTTGTAATTTTCTATTTTGCATTAGTTGTAATATACATCAGTACATCAGTTGTACTTTTGTAAGAACATGTGTTGTTCTATGTAATCAAAAATCAGTGTATATATAAACTGATCTTTTACTTTATGTTGATGTTGTAATTTTATCTCAACAAGTGTACTGTAAAAATATATAGTGATTTTTGATAAGGCCAGCTTAGACTGGTTATTGCAAACAGGGGGAGATTGTTAGGCACAAAAAGGTCTCAGTCAAACCTGTTCTGCATCTGAGGGGGAGATTATTAATCAAACCTGTTGATGCTTTTGAAGGTCGAATTTAAGGCCTGTTATATGCCTTATTGAAACCTGAAAATGATTTGCAATATCAGTCTGAAGCTGTTCTATGTGTTGCATGTGTTGCAACAAAGGCAGTTTTGCCCAAGCTGTTCAGTCTGCTGAACAGACTGGACATAAACTGTCTACGCTGATCTACACTGGTGAGCAGCTTGGGCAGTTTACAAATGTTCTGTTCTTTGTGAACAGAACCTATTCTTTGTGAACAGGCTAAACACTTTATGGAATATGTTTCCAAGTCATCATGTAATGTTTTTTACTACAAGATCAGTTTACAAAGTCGAGGACAAAGTGGAAATCAGAACTGCTCAGCCTGCCCAAGCTGTTCTGTTACATGAAGACAAAAGGATATTTGAAAAAGGGTGATAGACCTTTTTCTTATATCAAAATAGGCCTTTACAAAGGAAGAAAAACACAAAGTTGACATTCCTTATTTAGTTAAATGCAATGCAACAGTAGACAAAGTGAAAAGACAAAAGTTCTACCCACATGAAGACAAGTCTGCTTTTCAGAATGTGCAGAAAAGGTTATGTTGTCTTTTCAACAAGACTTTACCTTTTTCATTCCGTCCAATGAAGAAGCTTCACTTAGATCCTCTGAGTGAGTATAAAAAGAAACTTCCAAGGATTGAAAGATTAAGCCAAAAAGCTAAGTGCTGAAACCAAGAGTGAACGTGCATTCAAGTGTGTCTTTCATGCATGCAAGTCTGCTTGAATAAAACAGTGCTCAGTGTCTAAGCTAGTCTTGTTCAAGCTGTTCCTCTGAGTCTTGTAAACACAGTGAGTGATTCTTAGTGAGTGTATTCATTGTAACTAGTTTAAGTCTGTCTTAGACTAGTTAAACATACTGTTGTATCTGTCATCTCAGCTTGAACCTTTCCGCATTCAAGCTCGTTTGTAATTAACATTTGTTGATAATACATACAAACATTGAGAAAATTGTGTGTAGTTTTTAAATAGCTGTATTCACCCCCCTCTACAGCTTAAAGCTATATACTTGGGATATCTTTTGGGACCTACAAACACTTATTGTCAATGTGTTGCTTTAGAGTGAACTTAAATAAAAAAGCAACAATTTGTAAATGTGTTCCATTAAAAGTGTTGCATTAGCTTCGTTTTATAGTTGTGATAGTTGATCCGAACTTCAGATGAACAGTTGATCCAAATTGGCTTCTAGACTTAGTAAATTTTCTGATAAATTCCATATGAAATTGCATATGGTCCGAACTTAGTTGAGATCCGGACTTCTGATGAACAGATTCCGAATTCGGATGGTCCGAATTCTGTTCATCAGGTCCAAGTTCATACTTGTATAATTTCTAATATTTTCTAGAATTTAATTTTGACCATATTTGCATGTTTCGTGTCTAAAATTTGCAGATATGAACCTAAATGTACACTTTTAACTGTTATAATCAAGAACTCATGTCTTTCCTTCTCAATTAAATCTTTAGTTAAAGATAACTCTTTTTCAAGAGCAAAAAATTCTTCAGAATTGTGTAAAAATACAATTTTGATCAGTTTGATTTGTCTTGAAAAGTAATTCTTCAAGATCTTTAACTTTCTTATGAGGCTCAGTTCTTTCAGGCAAAAGATATTTGAGTTGAGTTGCAGTCTGAAAATTTTCTTGTTTCAGCTCATCAAGTCTTTAAGTAATTCTGATAATTTCAATAGATGAGGACAACTCTCAGAGTTTTGTTTTTCTTTTTTTAGAAACTAAAACATTTGTGTCACATTCAGCAGACTTTAATTTTGTTAAGAGTTCAACATTTTCTTTAGTCAACATTTTAACTTGATTTTCAGCACCAAATAAATCTTCTTTTAAGTTTAAGAACCACTACCTGATCAAGCTTGTATCTCTCTTGATACACAACAACTGTAGCTTTGAATTCTCGAATTTGTATATCTTTGGCTATCAAGTTGGCTTGAAACATATTGAATTGCTTGAATTTTGAACTTCCAAGATCTTTTATGGAAAAATTAGTGAATTCTGATAACACTTTGAAAACTATATTAGTAAATGATAATTTGTGAAAAATCAGCTCTGAAATGACTTTTTGACGTTGAAATTTTAGCTTTTCTGCAGAAAAATGATTGCAACTTTTTCCTGGTGTGGAATTAGGCATCGAAAACTTACCATTACCGGTTCTAAAAATCGTAGATCTCTGTTTAAGCTTCGATTTGACATATGGTAGGCATTCTAAGGATGTTCCAGTCAAAAGTTATGGCCAATTTAAGCAACTAAGGTCAAATAGGCAAAAGTATGATGAAAGTCGAATGAACAAGGACTCAACTTAAGTGAAGAGTAATGAAACTCGAATGACAAAGGATTAAACTCAGATGGTTATGTGTGAAACTCGATTGAAACAATATCAAACTCGATTGAAAGAGAATGAAACTCGAATAAGCTTGATTCAACTCGAATTAACTTGTAATCCAACTCGAATTACTCTAAATGAAACTCGGATGATGAACAATGAAACTCGGATGAAGAATAATCAAACTCGATTGGACCTTGACAAAACTCGATTGAAGTGTTATAAAACTCGGTTGAAGCTTTGTAAAACTCGGGTAAAGAGTAATAAAACTCGGTCAAAGCTTTTTCAAACTCCGTCAAAGTTTGATAAAACTCGGTCAAAGCTGAGTTCAAACTCGATCACTTTTTTGTAAAACTCGATTAAAGCATACACCAAACTCGAATGACACTATTTGAAACTCGATCAAAACTAAAAATTTAGAGTTGTCTGAGTTTGATCAGAAACTGATAAAAATCAAGTACAAAAACACAATTTTTAAACAAAAATTCACCAAATGACCTCAAATTATGATCGAGTGTGCGTTTTTCACACAGCAACAACTTTTGTGAAAGAACTTTGGGTAATTTTCGATTAGAAACCAAAAATCGATCAAAATACCTCAAGAACACACACTTTTTCAAAAATCTGAAAATCCAAAAATCGATCCAAATTACACTTCATTTCATCCACAGAATCAAAATCAAAAAAGAATTTTCTGAATTTTGAAAAAACGAATGTAACAGTGTTTGTGAATTTGCAAAATTCATATTCAAAAATCACTCAAAATCAGCCATATTTGGCTCTAATACCAATTGTAAATTTATGTTTCATGCGATTCATTCAACATAAACAATCATATGAACTATAATCATCAACACATAAAACCGAATGCTTCTATTAAGATGAGAATAGAATATTACAATATTGTTCTTGACTTTCTTGTACAGCACTCATCTCTTCTTGCATTTGTATATATTCTATATCCATGCAAGCATATTCAACCACTATTTATATACACAATATAAAGTATTGTGTATTTACAAAATCAACCCCTGAACTTATACAATATAATAGTTTTCATCTCTATTTAATATTTATACCTAACATATATGATGAAATTGATGAGGAATTTAGCACCGTCATTCACCCACACAATGATACCATTTTTCCACTTGTGGATCAACGTGACTTGGGTACTGAATCAAGAGATGATTTTTATCGAAGCAACTATGAAGGTATTGTTATACGAAAATCCAAGTGATCGAACCATGTCATGCGCTGGAACACTAGCTATATACATTGTAATATATTAGCCACGTAAACTAACTTTTAATTAACTAATTTATGGAATTGTTAACTGTATGTATCTTAATTTCTATGTGACTTCGACATTTTATTTTATAGTGCAGTAAATTATTGTAGTGGAATATGATTTAGTCACACAAACAATTTTGTGACAATATAGTATCTACCTTTGGCTACACCGAATTCGGGTGTGACAAACTCGAATTCATGATTTAGTCACATAACAAATTACTTCATGTGACCATATAGTGGAATATGATTTAGTCACACATACAATTACTTCAATGACCATATAGTGGAATATGATTTGGTCACCCAAAATTTTATTCAAGTTGGCATATGATTTAGTCACACAAAATGGCACTCAGTGTGACTAATACATATTAGATTTTGACATTCTAACACACACTACACTTTAAACACACATACTAACTTACGTGACCATATAGTATCTGCTTTTCAATACACTGAAATCGTGTGTGACAAACTCGAGTTCATGATTTAGTCACATAAAAAATTACTCCATGTGACCATGTAGGTCCCAAAAGGTTTCCCTAGAATGTTGTTCTAATCTGTAGATGGGGGGGTGAATACAGCTACTTAAAACTCAACACTCTTTTCTTAATGTTTTTGTATATTATCAACAAGTGTTAATTACAAACAAGCTTGAACTACGGAATGGTTCAAGCTGACATGACAGCAACAACAGATGTTTAACTAATCTAAGACACACTTAGACTAGGTACAATGAATACACTCACTAAGATGAACTCACTGTTTACAAGACACGGGTGGGCAGCTTGAATAAGAACAACTTGGACACACGTTACCATTTTATTCAAGCAGACTTGCATGCATTAAAAACACACTTCTATGCACGATCTGAATTTCTCACTCTTGGTTTTTCTCTCATTCCTTAGAAGCTTCCTTTTATACTCTCACTGAGAATCTCAGTGAAGCTTCCTCATTGGACAAGGAGAGAGTGAGATGTCCTTCCAAAAAGACAAACAACTTTTATAGCATATTCTGATAAAGCAGACTTGTCTTTACATGGCAGAATCTTTGTCTTTTTCTTTTTGTCTCTGTTGCAGAAGGCTTTAACCAAAAGAGGAATGTCAACTTTGAACCTTTCATCAGCTGTTAAGGCCATTTTGATATAAGAAATGGTCTGTCACCCATTTCAAATATCCACTTTGTCTTCATGTAATAGAACAGCGTAGGCAGCTTTTGCAGTTTCTGTTTTTCCACTTTGTCTTCGACTTTGTAACTAATATTGTAGTCCAAAACAATACATGAGGACATGGAAACATATTCCATAAAGTGTTTAGCCTGTTCACAAAGAACAGCATCTGTTCACAAAGAACAGAACACTAAGAATTTGTCCAAGCTGCTCAAAAGGATGGAGCAGCGTAGACAGTTTATGTCCAGCCTGTTTAACAGAATGAACAGCTTGGGCAATCTGCCTTAGTTGTAACAAATGCAACATGGTAAACAGCTTTGACTTATATTGCAAATCACTTTTCAGGTTTCAATAAGGCATTAACAGGCCTTAAATTATAACTTCAAGTGCATCAACACGTTTGATTAAAAATCTCCCCCTAAGATGTAGAACAGGTATGACTGAAGCCTTTTTGTGCCTAAAAATTTCCCCCTATTTGGAATAATCAGTCTAAGCTGATTCTATCAATAATCACTATATATTTTTACAGTACACTTTGCTGAAATGAAATTACAATATTGAAGTAAAGTAAAAGATCAGTTTATATATACACTGATATTGATTGCAAACAACACATGTTTTTACAGAAGTACAACTAATGTACTAATGTAGATTACAACTATTGTAATTAAGTACAACATATGTACATAGAAGGTTTCAACAAATTGGACTGTTGATTGTGGGACCAAGTAACAGCAAGCCGGTCCAACTGATGGACAGCTTCCATTCTTCATATACTCTGCAGCAGATGGACCTCTAAGCTGTGGTGGTGCTACTTCTTCTAACATTTGATCGAAATGCTCCCTAGTTACTTCGATTTCCTCTATTTCAACTCTTAGGAACCTGAAGTTTGGATGTTGAAGCTCTCCTCTCTCATGGAACCCTTTGAGCTGTTCCCAGATAGCTGCTCCCCATCTTACAGATTTTTTAAAGGAGTTTGCGAGTCTAAAAGCAATGAGTTGCTTAAGACCAACCTTGTGTAAATCTGATGCTCTCTGGAAACACTTTTTCTTTTATAGGGGGTCTACAAAAAATACCCCAAGCTCAGGTTCCTCTATCAGCTTGTCTTCCTCATGTTCCACTCCTCTGGGCAGGCTGAGATCTACTCCTTTGATTTCAACAGCTATATCACCTTGCTCAATCACTATGAGGAGTTCTTCCAGCTCAGTATCCTTTCTCCTTCTCCTGACCTTTATCTTGGGTTCAACCACTGAGGTACCCTTGATTTGTTCTTCTTTAATCAGGCCAAGATTTTTCACTCTCTCCATTAACGTTTTGACATATGCCCTGACAGTCTTGGCAGCTTCAGACTTAGACTGGCTCAGGGCAACTGCCAATTCCACCCATTCTCTGAATCCCATTTGAGCAACATCAGTGTGTTCATATGCTTCCAGTTCTGGACCTTCAGCACCCATTCTAGTTATCTGTAGTTTCCATTGTTTGCCTTTCATTGAAATGGGAACAGCTTTCACAATTGTCTCATTGGCAAGCCTTCTGTTTGCAACGTCAAAGAACTTTTTCCTTGCCAGGTTATCAAAGTGAATCTGGGCTCTTGCAGAGGAGGATGTTGGCTTAGACTTGGTCACAGAGACCTGAGCAACCTGTTCTTTTTCGCCTTCCTTCTCAGCCACTGACTCTTTGGCAGCCTCTAGCAGTTTCCTCTGAACATCCAAGGAAGGCATTTTAATTTTTCTTGCCTCCTTGTATGCAAAGGCTTCATCTTTCTTTATCTTTTCAAAGGCTCGAAGCTAATCTTCTTTGAATTCATAATAGGTTTCCATAGGAACACCCATTTGTTTGGCTCTAGCCTTGTCAAACTTTAGTTGAGCAGTCTTGAGGTAGTCAGGGTCCACTGAGGCTTTCTTCTTTCCTTTAGCTGTTGTGGTTAGAACAGCTTCAGGTTCCTCTTCCTCTTCTTCTTATGTTTGCTCTAGTATTAGATGTCTCCTTCTTCTTGGCCTGTCACCAGGAATAGATTCCTCCCCCTTAGATGGTGCAGGGCTTGGAGATCTTCTATTGTTTTGGAGACATCCATAGTAGGACCTATTTATGAAACACTTGCTGCTTGTCCCACTGATGCTGATTTCTCCTTAGAGGGGGATGAACATTTCTCCCCCTTAGACTTGGTCTTTGAGGCAGATATCTTCTCCCCCTTTGAAGGAGATGACATATAGCCTTCAACAATGGGTCTGCCTGAAGAAACGAATTCAGCAGGCTGGGCAACAGGTTTGGATCCAACAAGGCTATGCACTAAGAAAGCCAAGTTTTCCTTTACCTCTGCAAATTAGGCAAGACAGGTTCGAAAAGAGGCAGATTGGGAAGTAGCAAGAGTTGAGAGCTGAGAGAGGGCTTGCCTGTCCGAAGCTGTGAACAACAAACTTTGAAGTTGTGCAAGACTTAATTCAAGAGAATCTTGCATATCATCAAGGTTTGATGACACAGAATTTGACAGTGAGACTACTAAAGTATTCAAGCTGGCCAACGTTGAAGGGAGAGTATTTGTGCAATTGTTAAGGAGAGATGACAACTGTTGGGAGATAGCTGCCAGAGAGGACACAGAGTCCTGTTGAGTAGACAAAATTGTAGAGAGGGTAGTGGAGAGTGTTTGCAGCTGTGCAGTGAGTGCAAGCAGCTGTGAGGATTGATCAGCTTGAGAAGGAGGGGTTGGAAAGGAAGTTTTGAACGAATCAAAAAATCTCTTAAGCTGTGCAGACACAGAGTCTGAGATTATATAAGGTAGGGAGGTCATGGAATTTTCTAAAGAACCAATTTTGTTGGTCAACAAAGATAGTTGTTCCTTCAAAGGAAGATCTTTAGGGGATGGAGGAGTGTGTGTGGATTGTTTGGATTGGTTTGATGGCGAAGAATGAGAATGGGATGAGGATGAGGCCAATGTTTAAGGATTTGTGAGGGAAGGCAAGGAGACTTTAGAGAGTAGTTCCATAGCCTGGGCATATGTGATATGGCCCAACTTGGAAGGGTCAAGAGATCCTTCAGCAGTGTCTATATCTGCATCTTTAGGAGAGGAGGTAGAGGTTGGTGGCCTTTCAGATGCTTCTTATGTTGCAACACCTTCATTAAGACCTGGGGAGGTTCCCTTAGCAGTACCTTGGTTTGTAGGTACCTCTTCATGGGGATAGGGGATGTGCATTTAAACATCAGCAATGGTGAAACCTGCTGATGGAATGTGCACTTGGGGAACAGCCTCACCAGAGGGATGGTCCAATCCCTCAGGCTCATAAGCTTGTGATGAGGGTCCTTCAACAGTTGTTGGGTGTACAGCAGTTGCATCACTAGCAACAGAAGTTTAAGGCTGATCTGCTGTGTGGTCTGTTCCAACAGCTTTGACACCTCGTGCAGACTCAGTAGGTGTAAGAGAAGTATGAGGTGGAGACTGTGTGGACTCAGTATGGAGTGGAGTGAACTCCTACCTTTCAATATCCTCAACCAGTTGGGAGGCTAGGATAGTGGATGTGGTAGTCTCCATTTGTACAACTGGTTCCTGTTGGAAGGAACCAGAGGGTCTAGACTGACTCTAGGTTGACTCATGTTGGAGTGAAGCCTGCTCCAAAGGTGCTGAACCTTCTCCCAAAATAGGAGAGGCAGCATGGGTTGCTTCTTTTTAAACTGACTCCTGTTGAGAGGGGTCAGAGGGGCTGGTTTGGGATGATGGTTTCTTCCTAGCTAAAGATTTTCTTCTTGAATATTGTGACATTGTGGGGGATTGAGGAGAAGTAGCAGGGAGTTGTGTATGGATTGGTGCTGAGACTGGGTCAGAAACAGGGGGGGTTAACCTATTCCATGGTCTCAGGTGCCACAGAGGCACTAGCCACATAGGCTTCAGGTTCAACGAATGAACCTGGGTGAGAAGTATGTTCCCCCTCAGCCACTGAGGCTGATGGGGCAAACTTTGACTTAACTGTTTTAGCCTTCTTGAGGGCAGGCTCAGCTTCAGTCAATTCCAGGCCTCTTTTGACCACCTTAGGCCTGGATTTGGATTTTCCTTTGGGAGCAACCACTGGATCCACCCTCACAGCAGAGGGTCCTTCCACCAAACCAAGTAACCTCCTCATTGGTGTTGATAGAGGATGTTCATTTGGAAGCACCGGAGTGTAAAATACTCTATTCCCAATGACAGGGAATGCAACAGTAATTAACAGGGGCTGAGAGTTGTAGAGTTGCTCACCACAAACATGTCTGAATATGAGGCTCAGAAACCTTGGATATCTGACAGTAGCTAGGCGAGTTTCTTGTTGTACCAATTTCCTCAGATTCACGAAAATCTAACGAGACATTTTCAGAGTAGTCCCACCCACAAGCTGTAGGACTATGGGGATTTCATCTCTGCTAAGCTGGTCAAATGCACCAACCTTGCTGCTAAAGCACATCAGCACTGAGGCAAATAGGAAGCTGTATGTAGGTGATAGTTCCCTTCTGAACAGAGTGGCTCCAACTTTGGGTTCTGCTATACCACAAAAGCCTAGAAGTTTTCCCATATGATCATTCTCAGGCTGTGGCTTGTCATATTTTTCAGCAACAAGAAGATGAAGGACTTCCCTGAGAAGAGGTAGTGGTTATCTTAGTGGTCTGAGTCCCATTGAGGACGGTTCCCCTGATGGTTTTGGTTGATGGATTATAGGCACATGTATACCAAAACTCACACACCATCTCCTGATACAGGACACTAAGAGATGCAGTCATAGCATAGTGCATGGGCTGAACTTTCAGAAACTCCATGATGTTTTCATAACCTTTACCCACGTTGTTTTTGGGAATGGTTAGGTTGGCAAGATAGTTAGTGGGTTTCAATGTGAGCATCGTGGTGACTGAGGGATGTTTTTCAACATCATTACCGACGAATACTGGAAGCAAAGGGTTGTTTTGGTGAGCCATTTGAGAGTAGTGGAATGAAGGATACTGGACACTTAGTCAATTTAGGGTTTTTCAGGTGGTTATGGAAGTAGTAGAGAAGAAGAAGATGAAACAGTGAAAGAAGGTATTTATAGGATTTGAATGTGAGTGTGTAGGAGAGAGAAAGGTTTGGGTTGTTGATTTGAAATGTTCTTGAACGGAAAATAAAACGGTTTGCCATGTCAGAATGGTTGTCAGACCACTTGAACCTTTTTATTCACTAACACACGTTAACAAACATTATCCGTAGGTAATTAAGTTAAATAAATACATATTTTAAGTAACTTAAGTATGTAGAAACGTAAAAACCGATGTTCTAAGCTATTGTTCAAACCTGTGAGGAGCAAGTTTCATCACAAGCTGTTTATTCAACCTGTGCAGCTATATGAGAACAGCATCTGTTTAATAGCAGATCAGGTTACAAGACAATGTCTTGTATGACAGATTGAGAGAGTGAGCAGGTTGGAGGTTTGTGTTAGTACATCCTGTGTGACGATAGAAGTCTAAGTATAAATAGCATTTTGTAAAAGTCAATCTACTTGATATTGAATATTAACAAATGTTTGATATATGTTTGATTATGTGTGTTTGATATTGATTGTTTGTATGTTTGAACTTTGTGTAATGTATTACAAGAAGTTCAAACATAAAGTTCAAAGATGAATTCAAACTTAAGATAAAACATAAGTTCAAACATAAGTTTGATATGTGAGATTCGAATTTAGGGTAAATTCGAATTTGTCATTGAGGACAAATTCGAATAGGCCTTGGGCCAGATTCGAATTTGTCCTAGACAAACTCGAATCTGTTAGTATAATTAAGGGTTAATTCGATTAATTATCAGACTTTTTCAGAATTCATCAGAGGATTAGCAAGATGCGATCTCGAACTTGCAAGTTATCAGAGAGTTTCGTTCAGAGAGAATCATTGTGTTGGGGCGTCAGCGA
>JAANYP010009074.1:370000-413390 GCA_020465985.1 Centrapalus pauciflorus | reverse complement strand
TTCTAGCCTGGCCACAAGAGCAAATGTCTCATCATAGTCAATTCCTTCCTCCTGTCTATAACCCTGAGCAACCAGTCTTGCCTTATTTCTAATGACATGACCTTGCTCATCCATCTTATTCCTGAAAACCCATTTAGTGCCAATTATAGTTTTACCATTAGGAGCAGGGACCAGCTTCCATACCTTGTTTCTCTCAAACTGGTTGAGTTCTTCTTGCATGGCAGTGATCCAATTTGCATCTTTTAGTGCTTCATCCACCTTCTTTGGCTCCATCAATGAAACAAAACTAGAGAACATACAAAAGTTCCCTAAGCTGTCCCATCGTGTTTGTACCCCTTTGTTGATGTCACCAATTATTTGATCATTGGGGTGACACCTGATCCACTTAGGATCATTTTTCAATGATGATTCACCTGAGTTGTTAACATCTTCAGCAGGTCCTGTTGAACAGCTCTCAAGATTTTCAGACACACTGTTGTCTTGAGCCTGTTCACTTGTTGAACATGTCTGACCACTGTTGAATATATCAGCAGTAGAATTAGGAAAATGAGCATTGATAGGTTCAGGACATGCATTTGTAATTAAGTCAGTACACTTATTCACACAGGGTGTATTGACATAATTATCATCCTGCCCATCATGATTAACAGGTTCCACACTGGGTGTAGTGGAAGCTTTTGAGTCCTCTTCACTGTTTGAATTCATCAGATCATCGAAGTTTAATTCTCCTGAAACTGATTCAGGAACAGCTTTGGTGGAAGCATTCTTGGACTCTTCAAAGGTGACATTTATAGATTCATCTATCACCTTTCTTTTGTTGTTGTACACTCTGTAGGCTTTGGAGATAGCAGAGTAGCCAACAAACACACCTTCATCAGCTTTTGGTTCAAACTTTGACAGTTGATCCCTTTGATTTAGAATGAAACAGGGACACCCAAACACATGGAAGTAACTGACATTTGGCTTCCTCCCTTTGAGCAGCTCATAGGAAGTCTTGTTGAACCTTTTCACCACTAAGGATCTGTTTTGGGTGAAGCAGGCAGTGTTAACAGCTTCAGCCCAGAATGATGAAGGTAAACCTGATGCACACAGCATGGTTCTAGCAGCTTCAATGAGAGTTCGGTTTTTCCTTTCAGCAACTCCATTTTGTTGTGGAGTTCTTACAGCTGAAAAGTTTTGAGTGATTCCTTTCTCTTCACAGAAGTCCTCAAGGGTACTGTTTCTGAATTCAGTACCATGATCACTTCTAAGCTGCTTCACTTGGGCAGAGTTCAGCATTTCCATCTTTTTCACAAATCCAATAATTTCTCTAGCAGCCTCTCCTTTGCTCTTCAGAAAGATCACCCATGTGTACCTGGAGAACTCATCAATCATTACTAGAGTGTATCTTCTTCCTCCTAGACTTGGGACATTTATAGGTCCAAACAAGTCCATGTGAATTAAGAAGAGTGGAGTATCAATAGAGAAGTTATGTTTGGATTTAAAAGATGATTTTCTCTGCTTGCCTTTCTCACAAGCTGTGCAGAGTTTATCTTTAACAAAGGTCATAGAAGGCAAACCAGTCACCAACTCTTTCTTACAGAGTTTATTGATGTTCTTGAAGTTCAGATGTGACAGCCTTTTGTGCCATAACCAGTTTAAGTCTACATTTGTTCTTGTGAGAAAGCAGGTTTCAGTTGTGGGATCAGCAGATTGCATGTCCACAACATATACACCTTTCTTTCGTTGAGCACATAGCACAACTTTGCCTTGGGGATCCAATATGTAACCCATGTGCTCATCAAAATTAACCTTGTAGCCAGCATCACACAGTTGGCTTATGCTAACCAGGTTATGTTTTAGCCCAACCACATAGGCCACTCTTTTGAATACTGCAGCACCAGCTTTAAGGGTTCCATATCCCTCAGTAGATCCCTGTACATTGTCACCAAATGTGACTTTTGGCCCTTTTTCAGGCCTGAGATCACTCAGCAATTCTTTACAACCTGTCATGTGCCCTGAGCAGCCACTGTCCAAGTACCAAACCTGGGAAGGTTGTTTTTCCTGCAGAGTGATAAGAGAAATATTAGTCATTTTAGGGGAACTCGTCACAGAGATGAGTTCTCCTACTTCATCAACATGTGTTGATGGACTTATAATATCCACACTAATATTCCCTATTTGAATGGTATCAGCTTGGATACCACTTTCATTGACTGAGATGTTTCCAAGACTGCTTGTAACAAATGTGAAAGAACTATCAGAGTCAACAGGCCTCATGTCCTCAGATTCAGGACAGTCCTTGGCCAGATGTGTCTTCTTCCCACATTTATAACATTTTCTCTTTTTAGGATTTTTGGAAGATGATCTTTCAGAAACACATTCTGAGTTATTTTTGTTGATTCTGTTAGCAGGTTTAGCAAACTTATTACTACTTGATGAATCAACAGCTTGAGTGGAGGGTTCAATAGCCACAGCTTTGTCTGTCTCTTCTTTCCTCTTTTTAGGAGGACAGATGTCAAAAATAGGAAGCTTAATTGGATTTTGAACTTCCACAGGTTTGGGAAACTTATTTCCAAGTTTCTCAGGCTGAGCAATGGCTTTGCCTTTGCCCCTACTGATATGTGATTTATGCTGCCTATCAGCATAATTATAATTTCTGGTTTTGAAAAACTTATTCTCATTTAAAACCAGTTTACCACTATGATTAGAAAACTTATTAGAAATCACAGCAGGTTTGCTTTCAACATGAGACTTGCCCTTGTTGAAAACAGGCTGCTTAACTTTTGAAAACTTATTTTCAAAATGTTTAGCATCAAAAGGATTATCATGCCTTTTACCATCAGCTTTGGACCCAGAACCTGTTCTGTCAACAGGTTTAGTATCCACAGCTGCAGTTTGGACATGTTTTCCTTTCTTTTGCTTGTGTGAATCAGCAGAGCACTTAGCAAGCTGGTTTGATGGAGAACATACTCCCACACTAGCTTTGAGCTAGGTTCACACGAGCTGTCAGTATTTTGAGGCCTGACAAACCTGTTTGTTGAGATTAGTTTACCATTCACTTTTTGAACAAAAGTGTTTGGAAGCTCACCAAGAGTGGATAAATCTTCTTTCAGATTATTAATCTCAACAATGGAAGCTGCTGTGTCAAGATCCCCTCCAAGATAGGCTTGAATTTGTGCAGGGATCTGTTGACTTATACAATGGCTGACTTTTTGTGCAGATTGACACCAAGAGTCAACTATCTTTTGAAGTTTAGCATGCTTTATATCTGTTTCTCTCTTTTCTTTCAGTAAAATAGAGTTGATGTGTTTTAATTCATCAAGCTCAGTTTCCAACTTATGGAAACTGTCCAGTTTACTGGAGTTTGTTTTAAGATCAGTTTTAAGCTTAGAGATTTCAGATATTAAAGCATCATGCTTCTCAACAGCAGCTTTCAAATCAACTAGCATATATTCAAACATTTTAATCTTTTCTTCAGAACTGTAAGCCATAAAATTTTTTACCTTATACATCATGGTAGGATTCCAGTTCTCCAAGCTGCTGAAAGCTTCAGCTTCAGCCAGATCCTGTTTGAAACTACTTGTTGATGGGACATCAGTGTTGGCCATCAATCATTGAGTGTCTTCTTCATCAGATGATGAATCAGATTCCTCCCAGTCACAAGTCTCTGCCATGAGTCCCTTTTGGCGGTTGGAACCCACTGAGTTTTCCAACTTCCTCAGCTTAGCCATGGCCATAAGGTACTTAGCCCTATAACCATCATCCTTGTTTGTCTTGTATGGTTTAGATGACTGACCAACAGCTTTTGACACACAGTCAGCAGCTATATGGCCAGTTTTGCCACATTTAAAGCACTCAGCCTTGGTTTTATCAAATGCCTTCTTTTTGCCAGCACCTGAACTTCCTTGCAGCATGTTTCTTCCAAACCTTTTCTTGTTGAACCTTTTGACAAGCAAAGCTATCATTTGCTCATCATCCTGTTCAGCAAGATCTGCATTATCTTCCTCATCTGACATCTCCTCCTTATCATCATCCTGTTGATCAGGTTGAGTAAACACATCACTCACCTGATTCACAGGCTGTCTCACATTAGCCACAAAGGCTGCACCTCTTTTAGACATCTCCAAGGCATTTCTTTTCTGTTGCCTTGATTGTTCATCATTTAGTAAAGATCCATACAAGTTGACAAGATCCATAATTCTGATGGTACCTGAGTTTCTTAAGATTGTTGAAAAGTAGTTCCATTCTTCAGGTAGGATGTCCAAAAATTTGTTCACCAGGGTAAGGCTGTCCTTGATGATCCCAATAGCTTTGAGATCATTCACAAGAGCAGTAAACCTGGTGTAGGTTTCTGTGAGAGTCTCCTTTGGTTTTACAAAGAAGAGTTCATATTGTCTAACAAGATTGTTAATCCTGTTATCCAGTGTGATTGTGGGTCCATCATAGACGGTACACAAAGTATCCCACATCTCCTTTGCTGTTTTCATTTTCTCAACCTGTTTGAACACATCATCAGGGAGAGAAATAACCAGATTATTCCTGGCCTTTGCATCCAGAGCTACCAATCTCTTGTCTTCATCATACCATTGAGCTTTGGTTTTCTCAAAGGTCCTGATTTCAGGAGCAGCTCCTTCAACCGCTGGAGTTATGGTAGTAACAGAGGTTGGCACATAAGGGCCCTCCATCACTATCTCTGGTAGTTGTACATCCAGATACTCTAGATAGAGCATCATTCTGCACTTCCAGCCAGAGAAGTTTTGATGATTGAATTTTGGAGGTTTGCCCATAGAGCCATTGTCATAGTATGAGGAGCCTGCAGCACTGTTGTCCATGGAAACTTGGGAGAATGAGAGATCTAGAATGACACACACTCTAAACTGCTCTGATACCAGTTGTAGGTCCCGAGAGGTTCCCAAAGTATATAGCTTTAAGCTGTAGAGGGGGGGTGAATACAGCTATTTAAAAATTACACAATATTTTCTCAATGTTTGTATGTATTATCAACAAGTTGTTAATTACAAACAAGCTTGAATGCGGAAAGGTTCAAGCTGAGATGACAGATACAACAGTATGTTCACTAGTCTAAGACAGACTCAAACTAGTTTACAATGAATACACTCACTAAGAAGCACTCACTGTGTTTACAAGACTTAGAGGGACAGCTTATGTAGAACAGCTTAGACACAAAGAAACTGTATTACACAGGCAGGCTTGCATGCATGAAAAACACACTTGCACGTTCACTCTTGGCTTCAGCACTTAGCTTTTTGGCTTAATCTTTCTGTCCTTAGAAGCTTCCTTTTATACTTACTCAGAAGATCTAAGAGAAGTTTCTTCATTAGACAGAATGAAAAAGGAGAAGTCTTGTTGAAAAAGACAACATAACCTTTTCTGCACTTTCTGAAAAGCAGACTTGTCTTCTTATGTGCAGAACTTTTGTCTTTTCACTTTGTCTACTGTTGCATTGCCTTTAACTAAATAAGGAATGTCAACTTTGTGTCTTTCTTCCTTGTAAAGGCCTATTTTGATATAAGAAAAAGGTCTGTCACCCTTTTTCAAATAACCTTTTGTCTTCATGTAACAGAACAGCTTGGGCAGGCTGAGCAGTTCTGATTTCCACTTTGTCTTCGACTTTGTAAACTGATCTTGTAGCCAAAAACAATACATGAGGACTTGGAAACACATTCCATAAAGTGTTTAGCCTGTTCACGAAGAACAGGTTCTGTTCACAAAGAACAGAACACTTGTAAACTGCCTAAGCTGCTCATCAGTATAGAGCAGCGTAGACAGTTTATGTCCAGCCTGTTCAGCAGACTGAACAGCTTGGGCAAAACTGTCTTTGTTGCAACACATGCAACTTATAGAACAGCTTTAGGCTGATATTGAAAATCTTTTTCAGGTTTCAATAAGGCATATAACAGGCCTTAAATTCAACCTTCAAAGGCATCAACAGGTTTGATTAATAATCTCCCCCTCAGATGCAGAACAGGTTTGACTGAGGCCTTTTTGTGCCTAACACTTCATTTAGTTATATTTGCTACTTAACCCGCTATTACTTTTGTATCTTATATCTCCTTTATTTAATTATCTTTAATAATTATTAAATCATAATCTTTAAATATTTATATAATTTAATTAAATATTTCATAACTTAATTAAATTATAATTCAAATAATGTAATAAAATTACATTATTGGTTCGATAATACTGAATTTACGACTGGATCAAAAAGTTAGGTTGTTACAAGAGGGCTGTTATGTGGTGATTATATATGTTTGTTGAAGCTGGAAATCGTGTATAAAGGGAGTTAACACTCCTGGGCAGAGCTGAAATCCCAGGTCAGGGATGGGGATTTCGCGGTGTCGCGGCGCGACCACCACGGGGCCCGCGGCGCGATTAAGGACCTGCAGGGAAATTCCGAATTGAGTCTTTAAAAAGGGGTTTGGGTCGAATTAGGGTCGGGTTTCTTCGAGATTGCTTGGGCTGGGTTTGTTTAGGTTTGGGGGTCACGTTGGGGTTACCTTGAGTCGGGTTTGGTTTGGTTTGGGTTTCGGGTATCGATCGGGTTTCGGTTCCGTGGGGTTGTCGGGTTCGGATTGAGTCCGGGTTATTGTTATATGTGGTATGTGCTTGAGTCGAGATTGTGATTAACCGTTGGGATGTCCGTGTGATTATAGGGACTAGCGGACAGCGGGCCGGATTCGATCAGGGAGTTCAGAGTTCGGGAAATCAGTCAAGTGAGTACTCGAGACTTTTCTAAAACGCACGCTTTATTTTGAGTATTTAGCGGTGGCGTTGTTATCTGTGTGTGTTATATATATGAGACAGAGACGTGAACCTCAGGTATATTCTTATCCTTTATACGTTTTGTGTATGAGATATGAGATTCCGGGAGTCCGTGATGAGTTCCATACGGACGATAAGTCGCGAAGGGGAATCGCGCCGGTTGATTGTCCCTCACAGTCCTTGGGGCGTATATATACGGCAGGGCCTGTAGCCGGGTAGCTTCCGTGCTACAGGGTATTACCGACCATTGCTGTGTGCGATGTGTCAACCGGGGAGGGGTCCCCACAGGGCTTATGTTGTGTACCGATCTCATACTTGTGTTTATATACCTGAGATGTGTGTGGGACAACGGGGATAGGGACAGGGACAGTGTGTGCTACATGCTATGTGTTTATGTGTAGTGTCAACCCTCGTGTGCTCACGGGCTTTATAGCTCATGTCTTCGAGTCTAACATGTTCAGGGAACCAGAAGGAATCTCATCCGCCGCCGAGATAGATTCGAGGTTGATTTGAAGATCTGTAATAGTTCCGTGTTTTGTATAGAACTATCCGTGATAGTTGTTTTGGGATGTATGTTAGTTTTAAGCGAACTTGCGAATATTCTGGGATGCAATTATATGTTGTTATCTATGCGTTTAAAGTTTTAAATCAACCGTAATCTGCATTATCCTATGACACGTGTGTTATTGATTCTTTGCGTTATTGCCACTTATGAAATTGGGTTGATGTGGCATTTCCGGGATCGGGAGGGGTGTTACAAATACCCCATGAGCTTAACTGCTATATCCTTCAAGATATCATGCTGACTCCGATGATGCCCAATATGTGTGATTAGGCATATATATCGTTCCTATGGTCTAAACAAGAGTCGGAAGACCTACCCAAGGTGCAAACCACTTTAGTTTGTGTGAGTAAGGGTCTTAGGTCAATTAGTTGAGGAGTGTTAGTTACCACGGGGTACTAACAGGGTCGAGCATAGATAAAATGCAATTGAGAGGGGTTATTGATAGGAGATGGGAGTGCATCATGAACTAACAATGTTATGCTTTCTGTCTATCATTGTATTTTAAAAGTGAGCCGGAAGGAGTTCAGTTGAAAATGACGAGATCTGAGGGGTGAAAAGGATTAAAAGAAAAGATAAATCCTACCAACACCATGTCAGTTTGGTAGGTTTCCTACATCAGCTACCAAATTCCATGAGTTGGATTAGGTATCAAACAAGACGTCATGGACCCAGTGACGCACCCCCTAGCTATTCAGTCGTCTCTTAAAAGACTTTTTTTTTCAATTCACACGGAGTTATATCACATTCTCTATCGACATATCATTTGGATATTGTTGATATTGAAACAAGGAAGACATCCTCTCCGGTCTCCGACTTCAGTTGATGCACTTTGAGTCTAGAGCTTAATGTTATACACTTCTAGGACACATAGAGTCTACAGTCTGCGTGACTATAAACATCTTGTCTACCAAGACAAATCCAGAACAAATATGAGTGATTCTTTCATGATAAAGGATTTCACGATGATTATTTGGAAATCCTACCAGTGTTAATATCACGCCAGCGCTGAACGTAGGTCACATAGACTTAGTCTATTGTGCAAACAGAACTCCTATGTGGATCTGGATTGTTACTTTCAAATGAATTTATTTCATTTTCTTATATTCAGGTTGCAAAGCCATGAACTTCATTGTAATATCCTTTTGGTCCTGAATATTTTGTAATGAGGGAAAGATTGTTGCTTTTGAAGGCGAGAGAAAGTTTTATGATGTAAATGTTTATTTTCTAGTTATTGAGGGGGAGAGATATTGCTTGTAACATGAGAAAGATAAGTACTTCTGTGTCTGTAATGTTCTTCAATGTAATATTTTTCTTTCTGAGTTTGTAATCATCTGCTTCGACAAAGAAAGAAGATTTGAAGACACATTGAGGTTATTCATTTGAAGGGGAGAGCTGACGTGATTACATGATGACCATAATTCTCATGATCCTCATGAGGGGGAGAATGTTCTGAAAAGAGTTGCAATGTTTTTAAAGACCTACTAAACGCAATGGGAGAGCCACCGATCTGAATGATTTAAGGGGAGACTCATCTGAAGAAGATCAATGATGTACTTCAAAGTTCAGAGATCAAAGTCACTTCAAAGTTCAAAAACTTCAGAAACATACAAGCCTTGATTACAAGAAGGGGGAGATTGTTAGAAATTTTATTTCTTGTAATTCAAGCTTGTGTAATTGCACTTAATTGTAAATATTATATTATACACTAAAGGGGAGAATGTTAGCCATAAAATAGTGTATAATTAAATATAATAAAAGTCTAGGTTTACTTTGCAAATAGTAAAAGTTTACTTTGGGAGGAATATTAATTTCCTAGTCTTTGAGGGGAGTGTTTGGACAAACTCCCAAAGTAAGCTTAGGTATAAATAATATTGTTCTCTTAGGGTTTTAGGAGAAGTCAAAAAAAGGGAGCCTCCACCCTAAGTGTGTGTTTTTTTAGTGTGAAATTCCTAGAGATTGAGTGTCAAAATTCTGTCTTGTAATCTTCATATTTCTTAATACAAACCGTTTGATTTTATGTATTGGAGTGCAAAATATACTTGGAATCAAAGTTATCATGGATATCCATGGATTATTTCCGACCCCTTTGGATGTCGGATGACCAACGTACTTGAATTGTCGGAACTCCCGACTATGATAAGGACAGTCCCAATTATGATAGGGACAACCTCATACTATGCTAGAGGCAACACCACTCCCGACTATGATAGGAAACCCCAAATTATGAAGAGGCATGTGGTACTTGATTGCATACACTACGCATTTCAGATATTGTAACATCCTAGGATTTAAAATTGTTGTAATCGAAGATATTTAGTTAAAATTTTGTATTTAATGTAATCAAGTTGGATTATGTATGAAAATTAAGTATTCGGAGATTTGAAAAGTTGGTTGTTATTTAGTAATTAAGGAGTTTTAGAATTTCAAATTATTAATTAAGGATGATGAAAGACAAGTGTTAGTGATGATAAAATAAAGATTGAAACTTTATTCAATGAAATCAGATAAGTGGAGGAGCCACTTATGACAATTACCAAAAGTGGAGTATAAAAAAGAAGACTTTAAGTCTTTCATTTCTCATTTATAAACTCTTCACTTCCAAAAACACACACACAAACTCTCTCAATTCTGTTGTAGATTGAAATTTTGTGGAAGAAATTCGTGGATTAAGCTGATATTATCAAGATTCAAGTTGGAATTAAGGTAACAAAAAGCTATTTTTAGTTGGAGTGTTCATAAAAGAACTTAAAAATACAAAATTCGGGTTTTATATCTGATAAATCATTGTTGGATGTATTTTATTTTAGTTGGAAAACATCAATTGAAGTCCTCAGAAGCATCAGAAACAAAAATCGTTCATTAAATCGATCAGATAGGTAAGAAATATGATATTTTTATGAGTTTTTGTGTTCTTGAGATTTTTCCTCGTTTTTGGTTAAATCTGAACGAAATTAAGTGTTTATGATGGGGGGGAAATGGTCTAAAAACACCCCATATATGTTAATATAACATTATATATGGATTGCATGTGGCTAAAATCGAGTTTGGCAAAATTTTGAGTAAAAACTCGTAGCTGCGACCTGCATATCTGCAAGTCGACTCGGCGAGTCGCATGAGGTGACTCGGAGAGTCACCAAAAACATTAAGAAGGTCAGAAAAGTTGCTAAGTGTTGAGACCCGAATTTCGGGTGGGGGACCCGAACTTCGGATGGGTCAAAATTCGGGTCAAGGCATCTCGGGTTATACTTCGGGTAGGAACAAAATCCGGCCGAGGATCCGAAATTCGGACCTCGACTTAGCGAGTCGGCCTCAGTTCAAGCGAAACTCGGGTCTGGGTTAAAGGACTCGAACTTCTGGTTTAATAATCTGACTTTTGAGATATCTTTGCACTATAATTAGACATTTAATTATCGGTTCTTTGGACATAATAACAATCCAAACATTGGGTTTTAAATATAAATTTCGGATGGCGAATCCGAAGACTTAACACTTTAATTTGCGAAACTTGATGAAGATTATTAATGAGCAAATATTGATGGTAAATTTTCCTATGAAAATGTAACAGGTCATTTGTGGTGTTGTTAAACACAGTGGGTACTTTGTGATTGCGGTTGAAAGCCCGGGAGAAATAATATAATTTGGAGTTACTTAACGCACCCACTTGAGTACTTAGGATTGTATATGTCTACATTTATTTTATGCTAGTTGTTGTTCATTGAGGCTGTTGATTCATTTTCGTTTGGCACTCTACTAACTTGCGTTTATGTTGATGCACATCGTTGCTTGTTGCATGTTATTACATTATCTGTGTTCTTTGTTATGCATCTTCTGATGGGCTTTCAAGCCATAACTGGTAAATCGATGCTACCGAGGCTATATAACCTGGAGTGGATCCCTCTGAGATCCTGATGGGCAGGTGTAGCATCCCCGATGGTAAATTTCACCTCAGATGAATGTGTGATTCCGTGCAATGGCACGATGGAGCTGCGGCTCGTTTCCGTAGTTCGTGTACGAAGAGAGTATATGGCGTTTGTTATCGGTGTTACTCTTGTGTGCTGCATAAATATTTGTAGAATGTACAATCTCTGTATTCACTAAGCTTTGCTTATCCCGTAGTTGTTTACGTTTTTTCAGGCAAGGGAAAATCCGTTGTTGGACCTTCTATTTAGGTCGTATTTTGAAGTCTTGGAAGATTCTCTACTACCCAATCGGTAAATGAATAAAAGAGAGATTCCAATGGAAATTCTTGTTTTGGTTGTAATAAATTTTGAGTATGTAGACCTAGACTGGAACCTTGTAGCACCATAGGGTGTTTGAGTTTTATTTTTAACTATGTACTTTCAATTTCCTGTAATGTACTAAGTGTTTCAGATCAATTTTTAATTGTGGGTTGTGATTAATCCTGGGTGATGTAATGGTGTGGTTATTGTGGCAAGGGTGTCACAGATATGCCATTTGGAATCGTTGTGTCTGATCATCATTGCATCTATATACATTATGTCATATCTAATGTAGTAACTCACTCAACTAATTGTTGACCCTTAGTTGTTAACGCCTTTTACAGGAATTGTTAAGGGTAAAAATTCGGATAGCTCCCACCATTGTCTGTCTTCTATGAGGCGCTCTGTTTGGCCTCATCTTTTGGTACACACACTATTTTGTGCAACGTTTAGGGGAAGGGAATCGTTAGAAGACTCATATACTTTCGCATACATGTAATTTGGGTGCATGCCCCATAGTTGACATTACATGTAATTGGTGATAGAACACTTTTTGAAACTTGATCCGTGATTTGACACACTTTATTGGATGTATGAAACAAAGTGAGTTGAATCACGTTGATGATTATGGTATTAAGAAAAATTTTAAATTTGGCCTAATTTCCATAATTATTGTTATTACTCATTGTTAATTGTCTTTGAAACATCTATATTCGTTGTGAGGGTGTTTCAATTTGGTATTGGAGTCTGTGTTAATTGTCTGAGTATAGTCGACGATACTCAACACTGAACGTGATTTCAGGACCCACCTAGGTGACATTAGTAAAACAATTAAAGGTATATGTTTCTATGATGGTGGTCTCGTCGACCTTTGGTTGGATTAGCGTAAAACCCGCAATTCAAGTAAGACGGGTAGCCGGACCACGAAGGTATGGAGATGGTCCCTTTGCAAACATAATCCATTAAAGTAAACTTAATTATCTTATAAAAAGAACATATAAATATTAACCATCAAAATGAATAAATTGAATCGACTATTAGGAAGAAATTATTGTTCAACAACTGAAACAGAAGAAGATCGAAGAAATAAAATTAATTCTATTGAAATGGACATTTCTTTAATAAAACAAAATCCACTTAATTCGGAAATTCCTAAGGTAAATTTTAATACTATATATAGAGTTAGAACTTTTGATTATTTTCGAGGCTATTCTATTAAAACACATGAACAATTCATTCCTATTAATCATGAACATAAAGATGTACAATTATTATCACTCAGCGAAATCCTAAGACATAAAAATAATAATTATAAATTTTTACATATTGGATTAGTACAAGTAGCTATAAAACCAAACTTTAGATTAGGAATTGATGCTCCTATTTTATTAATGCTTAGAGATGTTAGACATCTCAACTTTTATAATTCATTACTAGCCATGGTAGAATCTAATGTTGCTAATGGATCTATATATTTTAATTGCTATCCAAATTTTTCTTTATCTTTATTGCATAAAAATATAATGGATGTTTAACCCTTACTATTAAAACAAAAAATGTAGATTTTAACAAAACTTCTGATGGTATCACTTTAGTTTATAGAGTTCATTATAAAACTATGACAACTACTATTAATCCAAACTATAGATTAGTATCTCCACCTAATGAAACTTTAATTTTTGAAGCTAATAGTGAAAATGCAATTGTTACAATTCCTAAAAAACTAAAATGGTATGAAATCTAGGTCATGTAACCGGGATCTAAAAAATGTAATAAAACCTAAGGTACTAGAAAATAATATTGAAAACTCTACTATAACTGAATATAGTGATGGATCAGTAGAAATTACTTTTATAACCCAAGATACTCCGTAGAATTACCTAGTACAAATAGATCAACATCAATTAATACTTTACGAAAAACCCAGTCATTAAGAATGAAGAATTAGACTTTAATCAAGAAATACCTCATATAGTATATGAAAAGGATAATGTTAGTGAAGACTTTAATGATACATATAATCCTACAAAATCTGATGTTGATTTTTACAAAGAAAATTAATGGTAGACTTCAAAATCCAAATAAATTGTAATCAATCGATTTACTTGTTAAAAATGAGAGATTCAAAAGTACAAATGAATATTAATACGAATGTATATACCCATAGAGCAATCAAAAAATGTTGGAAAAAATATCAAGAAGCATACAAAATAATTAAACAATTAGAAAAATTCAACAACAAAGATTGATAAGATATCCAAAACTAAAAGATTTTAATGAACAAGAATTAATGACACTAAGAGTATTTGAATCCCGTTCGGATATAGAATATAATTATAATGGTTAATACAATTAAGAAAAAATGAATTTGAACATATTAAATTTCTCTCTTTTAAAATAAACAAATCAACCTTTTAAAATAAATCAACAAATGTTAAAAGAAATTTCTAATATAAATATAGATTTTCTTAGAAACGAAAAGTTAAAAGTATATAAAGTTGACAAAATGATCTAGTATTTCAAAAAATTTAATAAAGAAAAACATCATGATCATGAAGTAAATTGGATCATGTATATGATTAATAATAGAAACTCAAATTCCTTTCTTTACCTGGTTCGAACAGAATTTCATTTATACAACAAACTATTTTAATGTCATACGAATTAAACAAAACTTACATTCATTTGAAAACAAAATAAAAATTATTGCAAATCATCCACCAAAAGATGTTAAGTAATATGTTTAAGAGCATCTTGCTATACCTTTTTCTAATTGACAACGTTGATTCCCGATGTATTTTGCACTCAAATACAATAAACCAAATGATTTGAATTAAGAATATGAAGATTACAAAGAGAGAATTTTAGGCACTCAATCTCTAGGAACTTTCACACTCTAAAACACACACTTAGGGTGGCGGCTTCACCAAAACCATAGGAGAAAAATATTATATATACCTAAGCTAAAATTGGAGGTTTGTCCGAACACTCCCCTCAAAGTCAAGGAAATTAAGATTCCCCACAAAGTAAAATATTCATATTTACAAATTGAACCTAGACTTTTATTATATTTAATTAACTATTTTAGGGCTAACAATCTCCCCTTTAGTGTATAACTAAATATATACAATTAAGTGTAATTACACAAGCTTGAATTACAAGAAATAAAATTTCTAACAATCTCCCCCTTCTTGTAATCAAGGCTTGTATTCTTCTGAAGTCTTGGGCTGTAAACTCTGATCTTTGAACTTTGAAGTATATCATTGATCGTCTTCAGATGGCTCTCCCCTTAAATCTTTCAGATTAGTGGCTCTCCCCTTACATTTAGTAGGTCTTTCTCCCGTTAAGAACTTCGGCATACTTTGCAACTGATCTTCTCAAAAATTCTCCCATTCATGATGATCATGAGAATTATGATCATCATGTAATCCCTTCTGCTCTCCCTTTAAATGAATAACCTCAATATATCTTCAAATCTTCTTTCTTTGTCGAAGCAGATGATTACAGACTCAGAAAGAAAATATTACATTTCAGTAGCAAATGTAGGAAACCCAGTAGACTGACACGGTGTCGGTAGGATTTTTTTTTCTTTTAATCCTTTCTCATCCCTGAGCTCTCTTCATTTTTCAACTGTACTCCCTCGGGCTCACTTTTAAATACAATGATAGTTAGAAAGCATAACATTATTAGCTCATGATGCACCTCCATCTCCTTTTGATAACCCCTCTCAATTGCCTTTTATTTATGCTCGACCCTATTAGTACCCCGTGGTAACTAACACTCCTCAAATAGTTGATCTGAGAACCCTTACTCACACAAACTAAAGTGGTTTCTCCTCGGGTAGGTATTCCGGCTCTAGTTTAAACCATAGGAGCGATATATATGCCTAATCACACATATTGTGCATCATCGGAGTTAACATGATATCTTGAAAGATATAGGAGTTAAGCTCATGGGGTATTTTAGAAGATGGATGAGAATTGAATGAAATATATTGGGAAATTTGAGAGAATGTATGAGAGAACTTCCATAGAGAGTTTGATATGAGATTTGGAAATGAATCAGACTATCATGAAATAATTAGCTTATATGGGAGAACTTGATGTATGAGAGAATCAGAATATATTGGAGAAATCAGAATATTTGAGAGAATTTTAGGAGGAATGAGATCAAGATCATCATGAAGATTAGATCGATTAAACTTGGTGAAAATTTATTCAGTCAGGGAATCAGATTATTCTAACAAAACTTTTTAAAGTGTGCATTAGAGAATTCAGAATGCTTACACACTATCCGTTAAGATGTCATCTTCAGAGCGCATCTGAAACTCCCCTTACGAATAAGAACAGTATCAGTGAAACATAAAATGTTATGAGTGAATTTCAAACTCAAACTGATAAGCATAAAAAGTAGGGAAATTTCAGAGAAGTCGTGGAACCACGGGTTCTAAACTGGGTGTTTAGAAACCATCTAATCATTAAAGAACAGGTTCTGATTTGTCTTGATGTAGAAGCCATTGCTTTGAAGCACGGGTTCTACTCGGAAGTAAGTAGAAGCCATTTCACTAAAGTCCGGGTTTTGATCTGAAGTAATCAAAAGTCATTACAATGAAGTACGGGTTCCAGTCTGAAGTGATCTGAAAACCATCTGCATAAAATTAAACCACTTTTGGTACCCAACGAAAGATAGGTCCTTCTTATTATATTTTGGATTTGCATCGTCATGTAACAACACAACAGTAGATATCCTTTTAACATTTGACACAGGTTTAGATGCAGAACCTTTTGGCACTCATTTGTATACGGGTCCAACGGGCTTTGAAACATCCTTAAGTAATGGAACTACCTTTGGCTTGGGTGATTTTGGAAATGCCTTTGGCGATGGCTTTTCCAGTTTGTCAGACGGTGATGAGGCATGCACTTTTGTTTTCTTAGATTGGCGGCGTTTTCGTTTTCTGGATAAGGTACAAAGTTAGTCATTTCAGGAATAACACGCCGAAAACTTTTTGGACATAATTGAAACATATTGCAAAAAGAATATTTTAAAGGATTACACGCAACATCCTAACCTAGCACACTAACACTGTTATCGATTTGCACAAAAGATTCAGGCACAATTGCCTTTTTCACAAAGAAGTTTTGAAAACCAAGAGGTGTTATTTTAGGAATCCTCCCTGCGTGATCTATAGGAACAAAACAATTTGAGTTGCTACATTGAGAAGGCCTAGAATTAGAGAATGTTCTTGGGCGAGAAGGTTTCTTTAAGGACTTTGAGAAACTCTTAGTCCTTTTGGAAACCGAGGGTTTTGAAGATTTAGAACACTCTCCTTTGTAAACTTTGACAGGAACTTCAACTTTTGTTTTACCTTTATCAGAAGATGAAATAATTTCATAGATATGGACATTCACAGGAGGAATAAGTGTTGAAACATCTAAGTTGGAGTTTAAAAATTTTAAAATAGCACTATACCGCTCTTTATAGTGCATCAACTCGACAGCTTGTTCAAAATGTTCTTTAGCAAACCTTTCCTCACTCACAAGAAGAGCATCCTGACTGGCAGTAGCTTCCTCACGAGCTATCCTCAACTCCTCCTCCAGAACATGAATCTTGTGTGCCAGAACTGTAGTTGGAATGTATGGATGTGGAATGGGTTTAACAGGTTTAGCATTCATCTCTGCTTTTGAATAGCTATCAAAGAAGTCATCCTCAAGAGTTGGTACTCTGTAAGGGTAACTATCATTTAGCTTTTCATAGGCATAGGGAATTTTCTTATTTCCAGTGTCTTTTCTATTAACCTCCTCTTGGGCTAAAGCATCTTCTGTTGATCGATGAAAGACTGCTTCATACCCACGTCCCATGTATCTCTGATCATAGCTTTTTCAAATACGTAGGATTTTTAAAACCAATTCCTTCTTTGAAATGATAAAAGCTAGTTTCTTTTGGTTGATTGAGATGAATAGTTTGATCTGTTTGTCCCCTTTTTAAGAAATTATCATCGATGTCCTTTATTTGGGAGTACAAACCAATTCTCTCTTTTTCAATCATTTTGAATTTTCTCTCATTTGATTCTCAAAGTTTAAAGACTCAAAACATTGTGTAAGAACTGATAGTTCTGACTTCAAGGAACACTTTTCCTCAGTAATTGTATCAATACAATTTTTAAGTGAAGTGTTCCTATCCTCATCCATGACGTTTTCACGCAAAAATTGGTTTACAAGATTGTGCTCATTCAACTAGTTATTTTTATACACAGCAGATTGTTCTTTTTCAGCAATCAATTCATTCTTTAATTCATGTAGTTGAGCATGCAGTTTATCAAATTCATCACTAGATTTAAAATCAGATAAGGATTGTAAATCAGATAGATCAGGCGAACATGAAGAACTTTGTACCTGTTTGGAGTGGTTCATGAGACAGACTGGAGATATATTAACTTTTTCTTCCTCGACAGTCTTCTCATGTGTGGAAATTCCTTGATTCATGATTGTGGAGTGCAAAAGGTGGATCTTCTAGATTGGAAACTCGAAAAACTCAAAAACTTCACAAGTTCAGATGCTGATGAATCCGAAATTCGGATGAATGTGTGTCTGAAGTTCTGGTTGGAGGTGATCTAGAGGTCAAAAATTTGTTCTTTGAACTCGATGAAGGATGATCTGAAGTTTAGAAGAGACCCGAAGTTCTGATGGTGTGATCTCCGAAGTTGATTTGGTGATCCAAAGATGCTTCCATTTGGTGGAAATCCAAAAGTCCTGACATGAAATTTGATGGGTGAAGTATCTAAGTTTTCAAACCAGTCCGAGGTTGAAAGATCAGAAGATTGTCTGAAGATAGATATCCAAATTTGAAGCACTGCAGATGTATCCGAGGTTGATAACTTGGTGAAACTTGGATCATAAGTGGCTTTCGGACGTTGATATTTCAGCTTCTCTACAGAAAAATGTCTGTAACTTCTTTCTGGAGTCGAATTAGGCCTCGAAAATTGCTCGAACCGGCTTTGGAAGCACTAAAAGTCACAACATATTTTGCACTCAAATACACTATACCAAATGAATTGTATTAAGAATATGAAGATTACAAAGAGAGAAATTGGGCTCTCAATCTCTAGGAATTTTCACACCCTAAAACACACACTTAGGGTGGAGGCTACTCCAAAACCCTAGGAGAAAAATACTATATGTGCCTAAGCCTAAATTGGGGGTTTGTCCAAACACTCCCCTCAAAGTCTAGGAAATTAAGATTCCCACAAAGTAAACTATTCCTATTTATAAATTAAACCTAGACTTTTATTATATTTATTATACACTATTTTAGGGCTAACATCTTCAGATAAACATTCTTCTTTAGTGTCTCTATGATCTTTCATATCTCTTCTTTTTTCTCTTTTTAGAAACTAATACTCTCCCCTTTGAATCATGATTTTTATTCTCCCCCTCGATTAATCAAAATAGCATATTAGCTTTAACTATTTTGCATTGTCTTCAGCAGTTGTTGTAATCGTCTTTAAACTATTCAGTAGTTTGTCTCTGAAATTCAACTTTTCTCCCTCATGATGATCATAAGAGTTATGAACATCATGCAAAATCTTTAGAGACACGGATGTAGTGAAATTATAATTACAGGCATGAATACAGTGAGAAACATTACAAAAAAAAAAATAATTCTCTCTCAGAAATACAACAAAAATTACAAATCATAAATATTACAAAGTTTCTCTCTCCCCCTCAAAATGATATCCTTTCTTTTAAATATTTTCTCTTCCTCAATTCTAAACAAATTTATCATTCCCCCTCAAATGATATTTTATCCTCACAAAAACAAATAAAGTCAATGCTTTTCAACTTGACCTAAGAAAAATGAAACATATTCATTTGTATGTAACCGAGTCCAGGTTCACATAGGATTTGACGTTTGCACAATAGACATAATCTATGTGACCTACGTTCAGTGCTGATGTGATGTTAACACTAGTAGGATTTCTAAATAGTCATCGTGAAATCCTTTGACATGAAAAATCACTCTTATTTGTTCCGGCTTAGTTACTTTGGATTAGCTATTTATAGTCACACAGAATGTCAGACCCATTGTGTCCTAAAAGTGTATATAATCAACTCTAGACATACAAATGAAGTCGGAGACCGGATAAAATGTCTTCCGTGTTTCAATATTAATAATATCCAAAACATATATCGATAGAAATGTGCAATATCTCCGTGATTATTGAAACAGAAATCTTTTGAGGGATAATTGAGTTGTTGGTGGGGTTAAGTGCATGCGTCACTGGGTCCATGACGTCTTTTCCAATATCAAGTCACTCTAGGGTTTGATAGATTATGTGGGTTATCTAGCCGACACAGTGTAGGTAGGATTATCTTTTCTTCAAATCCTTTTTCAACTCTCAGTTTTTACAATTTTTCAACTAAGCTCCCTCCGGCTCACTTTTTCAGAAATGCAAGTCGGTCAGCTTCATAGTGAATGAAAGCATGATCTGATGCACCACCTTCTCCGTTCAATATACCCCTCTCATTTACATTTTACATCTACTCGGCCATGTCAGTATCTTGTGATAACTGACACATCTTAACTAATAAACCTAAAGACCCTCACCCACACAAACTAAAGATGGTTTGCTTCTTGGGTAGCTCTTCCGGTTCTAGTTAGACCATAAAGCGATATATATGCCTATCACACAATTTGGTGCATTATTGGAGTCAACAGAAATGAAGTTCAGCTTTTCAGCTCATAGGATATCGCACAAAGAATGATAAGCATTTTCAGCTCAGATGAAATAGGAGATGAAATTCAGAATGAATTTGGGGAATGATGAATTGGGAGATATCATAATGAAATGTAACATCTGAAATATGCTATTAAATGAATCAGATTTCATGAAAGAATTAGCTCATGGAAGAATATGGGAGAATTCAGTATGAATGAATTAGAAAAATTCAGAATATATTAGAGATGAACAAAGAAAATCTCAAAAGAAATGAGATTATGAAAATCAAAGAGATTAGAACAATTAATCTCAATGATATCCTCAGAGATCAGATATCAGTATAAAAATTTCTTTTCAGCTCAAAAACCTTATTATATCTGCACAGAATTATTTTAGTGAAAAGTTGCACACAGTATTATGAAAAGATATCATCTTCTGAGTGCGTCTGAAACTCCCCCTGGAAATAAGCATAAAATGTTAGTCAACTTACATAAAACAAATCAGGAGTAAAAAATTATGAAAATAAAATTTCCTCTTGTCTATACAACATCGAAGTTGAATACAGGGCAGGAATTTCATAAATGTTCATCTTTCATAATCAGTAACTAATCTGAAATGATTAGAAGCCTTTGTTGCGGAAGCTCGAGTTTCAGTCTGAAGTAACTGAAATCCATTTTACTTAGCACGGGTTCCAATCTGAAATAATCTGGAAACCATTTGCATGAAGTACGGGTTCAGCTCTGTTGTGAGTAAAAGTCATATCAATAAAGACCGGGTTCTAGCCTGAATTAACTAGAAACCATTTTCCTACAAAATCAAGATATCTTCAGTATCCAAACTGATTTGGATCCGGACTTGTTAGTGTTCTTGGGTACCCATTTCATCATAGGTTTAGGTACCCCATTTCATCACGGGTTTAGGTACCCATTGCAAAATATGTTTCTTTTCTTCTTTCTCAAACTCAGAAAGCAAATTTCTTTTAGTATGATAAAATTGAATATCTGATTTATGAAAGAAACTTGAATCTGAACGAACAAATTTTTGCAAATTCTTCTTTCTAAAAATTTGTCCGGTGCTAGCCTGTTTCTGATAATACTTATTATTTTTCTTTGAAGATTTCTTCTAAGAAGAATAATTAGTATTTTCAGAAACTTTTGAAAACTTTGATTTTGAAGATTCATCAGGGTAAATCTTGACCGGAAGTTTTTTAATGACTTTATCTTTGCCTTTGTTTATATTTAAAAGATAAATATTTAAGTTTAAGATTTAAAGACAAATCAAACTCATGACTTTTAACTAAATTCTTATCGCTTTTTGAAGATAAATCAGAATGATCAAACAAACTTCAGAATCCTTAACCTCAGAATCATTTGAAGAAGAGGAAACATTAAATTGTTTAGAATGATGAAAGATTTGATCTTCTAATCTTTTAATAATGGTCAAATATGAATTTCTGTCATCATCAGACGATTGATAATCAGTTCTAAAAGATTGTTCTTTAATTAAGAACACAATTCTCTCATCTTCAAACAATTTAACTTTTTGCTTTAAAATCTTATTCTTTAAGTAAGAACACATTTCTTTCCTTTTCAAACAACTCTTTAGTTAATGAAAACTCATTTTCAAGAGTAAAAAATTCTTCAAATTTATTTGGAACATAACTTTGATCAACTTGATTTGTCTTTGAAAGTTTGTTCTCAATATCGTTTATCTTGATAAGCAGAATTTCAGATGAAAGATTTTTAATTCTGATAGCATTTTCAAAACTTTTCTGTTAAGATAATTCATGTTTTTCTGATAATTCAGATATTTCACATTGAAGCTCTTCTTTTTCAGAAATCAAACTTTCATTTCACATTCATCAGAATTTAATTTCTTTCAACCTTTTCTTCAGTCAACACTTTAAGGGGGTGTTTGATAGCCACTTATCAGGCTCTTTCAAAGGTAACCTCTTATTCGGTAAGAGGAAATACTGATAAGTGCGTTTGATATGCAGAAGACATAAGAGTTAAAATTCTCTTATCATGTCTTATCAGGATAAGACTTTGATATGCTTCTTATCACCACTTATCACACCAAAAAAAATACATGTCTCTCCCACCCCACCCACCCCACCCTTACCTTTACCTTTACCCCATACCTTACCTCACCCACCTTACCCCTACCCTACCCTATCCTAAACCCACTACCCCCTACCCATACCCTACCCTACCCCACCCCACCCCACCCCACCCTCAACATATCCTACCCTCAACCACCTAATCTCACCCTACCCTAACTACCTTTAACTTACTTATACCACCCATCCCCATCTCCACCCTTAACCCTACCCACCCCACTCCCATACTTACCCTATCCCACTCTACCCCACCCCTACACTAACCCATCAAACCTACCCACCCCACCTCACCCCTCCTTATCCCACCCCCACCTACCCCTATCTCTTCCCACCCCTACCCCTCAAACCTACCCACCTCACCCCTACCCTACCCCTCAAATCTACCCATCCCCACCCACCTTACCCCTCAACCTACCCACCCTACCCCTAAACCATTACCCTACCCTATTTACCCCACCCCACCCCAACCCTACCTCTTACCATATTTATTATAACGAGAAATATTCCAACACTTTTTGATAAAATTTATTAATTTTCAAAAAAATATCTATATAACTTATAAACTTAAGTTATTTGGAAGTTAATAAACGTAACCTTATAAACTTGATTATAACTTATAAACTTTAATTATTATTTGATTCTTGAAAGCATGTTGGTTATATGTTTATTGAATGCATTTATGTTACTTGATTATAAATTATAAACTTCAATTGGTTTCTTACTTAAATCTTGTTAATGTTATTTGAATGATATTAAATCTTTACATAGTTCACTTTGATTCAATGATATTATTCTTACTTGATATTTGACTTTAATCAATGATATCTGTTTGGTTTTGGGAATTAATATGTAAAATTGATAAAAATAACAGAATCAGATAATTTATAAAACAAACAGACTTATTGAATTCTCTTATCAGATCTTAGTATCTTATCAGGACCACCTCTCATCAATCAGAAGTGGAATCAGACATCAGACAATTAACCTCTTATGCAATCAAACAGCACCTAACTCTTCTTTAAGTTTAAAAACCAGTGTCTGATCAAACTTGTATATTTTTTGCTGTCCAATTATCTTGAAACATCTTGATGATATCTTCAGTCAACACTTTAACTCTTCTTTAAGTTTTATTATGTTATAACGGGTTTATTATGAAAAAAAACCAACATATTTTCATGTTTTTGGCGTTTTCGTCCCTCCATGTTATTTTTTTCAATAAAAGTTCTCAAGTTATTTTTTTTTTTGGTTTAGTGAAATTTGGACATAAGAACCCGATTTTTTAGTTTTTAAAAACATGGTTCACTAATTATAACCGGGGTCTAAATGTCCAAGTTTCACTAAAGCAAAAAGAAAAAAACTAACTTGGGGATTTTTATGGAAAAAAATAACATCGAGGGACGAAAACGTAAAAAAAAACATGAAAACATGTTGTTTTTTTTTTTATAATAAACCCTATTATAATTAATAAGTTATTAGAGTACAACATTCTAATTAAAAGTAGAATTAATGAAACATAAATTTTATTAAACAATATATTTCTTTATAACATTCTAATTAAAATAAATAAATATTTAAAATTAAAAAAATGACTGAAACTTTTATCATATATTAAAAACTTAATAAAACAATTTATAATATTTTTCATGCTAAACTTAAAATAGTATTTTTATATTTTCAATTTAGATATTAGATTATTAAGTGTATTATATATATATGAATATCATTATATTTTTAAAATACATAGTTTTATTAATATTTTTAATGTGATAAATAAATATAAAATTGGTACTAATTAATAATAATAATAATAATAAAACTTGAGAAAAACTTGTAGATTCCAAAACTTTTAAATTAGTTAAAATCTTAAAATCCAATAATTTTACAAAATATTTATGCTTGAAAACATATGAAATAGAAGAACGAATGTAACACCCTCTTTTCTTGCACAATTACCACGTCAATCTATAATCATAAGTGGCAGAATCACATACATCTCATAATACACATGTCAGTGGATTAACTGAAATCACTGATAATTTAAAACTTTAATACAAAAGGTCGTCACAACATATCGCATGTCGGATACAGTTACACATACACATCTGAAAGCTAGCTATCATACACATACTAGTCAAATACAACAAATTTTCAAAAGATGACATCAGCATGAAACAGTTATACACACGCACTGCTCTAATCCGACCCGACTCCTACTTTGGCAGCTGCTGCGGCTGGGACCCCGCTGTCTGACTGTCTGAGACACATTAGACTCGAAAACGTAAGCTGGGAAGCTCGTGAATACGCGAGGGTTAGACTCTGCAACATAACACATAGCATGCACAACACAGAGATATCTCAACACATATAACACAGGGCTCAATGCTCAATACACATCTCTACTCAAAGGGGACGCCGTTCCCCAGCTAACAGGCCGCACACAGCAGCGGTTAGCTACACAATGGGCACAGGAGCGACCTGTCAATAACACTGTTGTATATATACAGTCTCAAACTTCGTGACTAGTTAGGGACAGTTAGCCTGCGTGATCACATATCGCGGATACCCACTCAAACACATATAGCACGTATGGGGTAGATAGAATCATACCTGCGCGCCACATCTCTGTCTCATACACACATCATAACACATAATGACTCATAAAAGTTTACGCGCGTTTTGAAAGAACTCGAGTACTCACCAACACTTAAAATCAACTGCAACCCAAAACTCTATCACGGCCCGGTACGCGGTCGGCTCGAACCTGTAACACAAAGCGGATTCCGACATGTTAACCCAAATCCGACTAATACCCGATACAAACTCAAACATAATTATCACAATCGGACTAGACCCAAAGCACGGCCCCAAACGAACGAACGACGCCCAAAACCCAGCCGCACCAGGTGCCGCATCGCGGTCGCGCCTGGCCCATCGCGGCCGCGCTCGCGCTGTTGCAGGTCTACTCAGTTTGCGAAAATGGTGGAACCAAAGGTGCAGGCACCTCCCTTGCTCGATTTCCAGTACAACCCCCCCCCCCCCCCCACACACACACACACACACACACGAAATACACTAAACTAACCCTCATAAGTCATGAAACCAAACCCACAAATTAACAACATACACATACGAATTTCAACACCAAAATCCATAGTTTCTTACCTTCACACTTCAAGAACTCAAAAGGAGGAGGAAGAACACAAAATCCAGCAACCAACTTTGATTCTTTGAGGATCTCTGTTGCTCCAGCACATCTTTCACACACACATACTTATTTTCTGTTTTTGGAAGGCGAGAAGAAGGGAAGGAGTTCAAGAACGCTCGCATATATACTCTTTCTATAATTCAAAAGCCCGAACCCGAGACCACTCCTTCACTATTAATATCATTTTAACCCAATTAAATCCACGATCTCATAATTATTAATAATCCACTAATTAATAACTCGGCGACACGTATCACTCGGTCCCGACACGTATAATCCATGAAACAGGATTCAATTGGATCAACGCAATAATATTAATTTAAACAACCAATAATTAAAATCCACGTACCAGACTCAAATCCGGGATGTTACAACGAAAAAACGAATCTAATTTGTCAACATTTTATGCTAATATGAATAACTAAAAATTTTATTATGTTATATTAATAAATAAACATTCATGATATAAACATGTTTTAAGATATTAATTATACAATCAATGAAAAATAAATACATTTATAATATGCATGTTTAAATTCAAAGAGAATATATATGTCTTAGTTATTAGTAACCTATTAGTTTAATCACTTTTAATATAATGAATTGAAGTGATTAATTTGAGGAAATAAATTAGGAAAGAAAGATAAAATATTATTTATATATTTTTTAATTAAATTTATCATTATATGGTTCTAAATTAGGGAAAATGATGGAAAAATGAAAAGGTAATGTATTGTTTGAATGACATGTGACAATAAAATGTTCTCTTTTATCTATTTATAATAAAGTAGAACATATTTCGTTACATGTCACTCCGATATTCTTCCAAAATTTTGTGCCTCTTTTCTATAATTAAAATTATAAATTTAGTAATAATAAATAAAAAAATGTATTTAAATACTTTCCTAATCCATTTATAAATTTATAAAAGGTAACACTTTGATTGATTTTTATATATTCTTATATTAATTTCATATTTTTATTATAACCAACGATTATTATAACTATATAACAAAAAAAAATAATTAATTATTATATGTACAATATAAGTTTAAAATATATTTTCTGAATTAATTCATGTAATACATGGGTTATAGACTAGTTATAATATATAGATAGATTTTATAATCTATAAATATTAATAAATGAGTAACTAAACTACCACTTGTCATCTACTCATTTAATTTGACAAATGTCAACATCTCACTTTGCCACATATCATGTAACTAAATCTAATCTAATATCAAAACTAATCTACTCATTTATTGGTCTTTGTAGATTAATATTATTAATATTATAATCAATGCTACGTGATGAACACGTCAACAGGAATATAATATAATATCCTTAGCTATTCCAAACACACAGACGTGGAAACCCCGATAATTTAAAACTTTAATTTACATATTAACTCACGCAAATCCCTGGTTTAACATACACGAATTCCGAAGTATATATATACGGCCCCCAAAATATAACTAACTCTACGGAAGGTAGCTAACTCCTCGAACACAACAAAAGTATATCTACTTGGGTCCAGCAGGCCTACTAGCACTCCGATCACCTGAGATACACACATTTAAACACAGGTCAGCTAAAGCTGGTGAGAATGCAAGTGTTAGTGTACGATTATAAAACACGGTAAAAGAAAGTAAACTCAGTAACAAAGCGTTCAACGTTCTCTACTGAACAAGTATAGGAGATCCCACAAGACAACTCAAATAGGTACTCAACCCGTATGGACGAATCCACGTACCCAAATCCCTAGACCGCACAAAGCGGTCGTCGGGAGCTCAAAAGGGAATCGGGAGCGACCTGACCCCTGCCCAGCCGTACGGTTTAGTAACTCGGTAGCTCATGTGTCCCAAATCTCATAATATAAAACTCATTCTCAATAAAGCACAATTATACATGCATGATAAGAACTCAGTAATAAAACTCGGAAGAAAGCTCGTAATAGTCTCATAAAGAAAGCTCGGTAAAAGATCATGCAAATATAAATAAATAATCATACAGGTATCTCAGAAAAACATGCAAACTCACCTGACCCTAAAGTCTCACTACTCAAGTCTCGGTTCCCTGCCCTTATCCCCAACCCTATCAACTCAAGACCTTGGAATCACAATTAATAACTCAATATCATAATCACAGCTCAATAACTCTATACACGACTCCCAAGACACACACACACAAACCCGAGAACCCACACACGAGACTCACGAAGCCCAAAACCTTAACCCTAAACCTTAGCCAGATCGCGGCCGCGCTCACAGAGTCGCGATCGTGCTGACCAACGCGATCGCGGTCGCGCTTCCCCGATCCCGGCTAAGCTCACATCACAGTCCACACTTAATCTGAACCGCCCGCGACTCATCGCGTCTAGAGCAACGCGACCCGGGCTCGCCTCAAGAACATCGTGGCCCGCGATCACGGACGAACAGAGGCGGTTCTGCTCTGTTTCTTGCACAGCTTAGGGGTTTTGATTCCCAACCTATTACCAACTCGATGGGACTCGATTATTTAACCCCACACACACTCAGAAACGTATATATATGCTAAATTCACAAGTCCAACAGCAGTTTACAACATATAATCCACAAAGTCACCCCAAAACTCACCTAAACTCAAATGAAGAAGTTGATGATGAACTTGGGAACAATTCTCTGATTTCCTTACTTCTTGATTGTGATTGCTGCTGTAACACCCTCTAAACCCAACTAAAAGCCACGTCATTTACAATACACAGGTGGCATTAACGCAATTAAAATCCATATCACAATGTCTAGGTTTACACAAACACGGATTGATTAAAACATTTCACAAGCATAATCACAATGTCTAGAAGCCATCTCGACATACAAAACCCGACCCAGACCCAAATATTCACATACAAGCCAGATTGCCGACCCACGGTTTTCCCATCAGTATAAGAAACACATACATATAGCAAAATGCGGAATCTCTCGGCAACAGCAAATCACGCTCCTATCTTCGCTCAGGAGCTGGCGGTCCTAACTTCGGCTCCCCTGATACACACATCAGACTCGAATACGTAAGCTTCGCAGCTCATGAGTACACAAGGGTTAGACACTACACAATTCACATAATCACATATCGCATGTCACATGGTAGCCCTACACTACGTGGCATAACACATGCCAACCGACCTCTAATCAGAGACACTAGAGATCCAATACAGATTGAGATTCTCATCTCAATTGGGGAATCCCTCCCCCCTGGAGCCAAGCCACGCCCGTGGAGGCTAACAGGAATAACGGCCGCATATATATATATATATATATATATATATATATATATGTGTGTGTGTGTGTGTGTGTGTGTGTGTGTGTGTGTGTGTGTGTGTGTGTGTGTGGGAACCCTACACAGGGTTAAACTGAGCCACACCGCTCCTGCGATAACCCACCGCGATATACTATAATGGATCTCAAGCATATAACACATATAAAGAAAGGAGGATCATACCTGAGGGGCAGCTCGCAGTGCCCAACAATTCATATAATCACATATGAAACACTAACACAAAAGACTCAAAAGACAACGACTAGTCTTTGAAAAAGGTCTCGCGTACTCAACTGGATCACCCCGCACAATTCCCCTAATCGTCTGATCCGGACCCGGCCCGAAACGGTCTCTGACAATCCCTGTACACAAAATAATTCTCCCCAGATTAATCCCAGATATCCCATAACTGTTAACATACCCAAATGAAACCCACAACGCAACCCAACGGACCCCCAAAGCCCAAACCAACCCAAGTCCACTGGAGCCGGATCGCGGCCGCACTGGCCCGATTGCGGCCCGCGCTCACGAAGATGATCGCGACCGCGCTCACGATGCAGACAGACCCTCTGTTCGCTGTTTCTGTTCTGCCCAGGGATTATTTCATCCCTAAACTTCGATTCCAGCACAAAGAACACATATAAATGATACCACAACACTACTAAAACATATTTTCACCAATTCCCAACATACCACAATGTTTAACACACAAAATCAGATTCAATTCTAAGGATTTTTTACCTTGAACTCAAGAACACAAATAGGAGACTTCCAATCTGATTTTTAGCACCTTTGATCACTTGATTTGGTTCAATTTCAAGCTTCCACAGTAGAGAAATCACACACACACACACACACACACTTATCTATTTGGTTTGCACAAAAGGAAGAAGATAAGGAACACGTCACACATACATATAACACATATACGGATCCCGTTATATCGCGGGTTCGACACCGATAGCCGACCCCAATATTAAAAATCCACTATGTATATCATTAAATCAAATTTAATCCCGTGAATCCATAATTATAATTTATCCACTAAAATTATATCCCGAATCCACGTAATCCCCGTCCCGACACGTATAATCCACTATACGGGACGCAATTGGACCAACGCAGAACTCAATAAAATAATCGGTCAATAGGATAATTACACGTACCTGCTCGGGAGTCGGGGTGTTACAGCCGATGCTGAAATTCGGATTCACACACAAACACCCTCACTTTCTGTTTTTGGAAGTAAGACTATGGAAGCAAGAAGGCAAGTAGGTGCAATATATATACGTTTTGGTTATTACTCGGTTCGACACCCAATATCCGATCCCGTTATCATAAAACATAAGTTTATATCACCGGCTCCCAAATTAATTAACATTCACCAAGATTATAATCTTCTATAAAACTTAATCCCATAACTCGGTTAACCCAAAATCTTATCACGTGACGGTTCAACGTATAACACAATAATTCGTCCAACTCAATTATAATATTATAATTAACCCAATGAAATAATTCCACACACCTTTCCCAAAATTGAGATGTTACATATTACATGGAAAATAAATTAGTAAATTAAAATAAAAAAAAGTATGTATTTTAAACTAACCCATGTACATGAGTCTCTCGTTTAGTTATAAGAAAACGTATAAAAGTAAATATTATATGACTAGTTATTTAAATGGTTTATTATGGAAAAAACCAACATATATTTACGTTTTTGTGTTTTGTCCATCCATTTTTTTATAAAAGTTCTCAAGTTAATTTTTTCTTTTGGTTTAGTGAAATTTGAAAATTTGAATCCGGTTTTCAGTTTTTAAAAATCTGGTTTACTAATTATAACCAGAGTTTAGTCTCTACATTTTATATTTTAATAAATTACTAATTTATTATCCATGTACATGAGTCTCTAGTTTAGTTATAAGTAAAAGTATAAAAGTAAACATTATATGAATAGTTATTTAAAGGGATAATTGCGCAAAAAACCCCAAACTTGTCCGCTTTTTGTGATTAAAACCCCAAACTATTTTCCGTTGCATAGAAAACCCCGAACTAACTAAAAATCAGTAAATCAAGGTTTTATCAATGAGTAACCGGTTGAAACCGGTTATTAATCCTACGTCGACTGGTAAATAACCTACGTAGAATAAATTTTAATTGTTGAAACCGATTTCCAAGTATTACACATCATTTTTAACGCTCGTAGATGAGGTAATCTCGTTTAAAAATTACAATTAAAAACTATCAACGGGCTTTTAAATGATGTGTAATACTTGGCAACCGGTTTCAACAATTAAAATTTATCTCATTTTAGGTTATTTACTGGTCCCTGTAGGATTAATAATCGGTTTCAACCGGTTACCCATCGATAAAACCTTGATTTACTGATTTTTAGTTAGTTCGGGGTTTTCTATGCAATGAAAAATAGTTTGGGGTTTTAATCACAAAAAGCGGACAAGTTTGGGGTTTTTTGCGCAATTATCCCTTATTTAAATGGTTTATTGTACAATAAACCAATATGTTTTTGTGTTTTGTCCATCCATTTTATTTTTTATCCATAAAAGTTCTGAAGTTAATTTTTTGTATTGATTTAGTGAAATTTGGACATTAAAATCTAGTTTTCAGTTTTTAAAAACCTGATTTACTAATTTTAACCGAGGTTTAATGTCTAAATTTACCAAACAAAATGACAAAAATTAACTTGAGCACTCCTACGAAAGAAAAGAAACGAAAACGCAAAAACATGTTAATTTTAATCGACGGTGCTTTAGATTCGAAAATATACGTATTTTTAGGACATATATTTGTAGTCAAGATGAAGTCTACCTTCGTATCAGTCTTTCAAACACGCGAACATCTTGATTTCTTTAGTTCTTTGATCTTTTGGATTCAAATTGGGTTCTTTTCTTGCGCTAAGCACCTGCAAATCTTTGCTCTTCAACATAGACTGAATTTCAGGTTAGAAATAACCTTCTCATATTCCCTTTTCACTCTCGAACTTCTAGGTTTTTGATTTTGTACATTGCTTCTATTATCTGAGCCCTAGATCTGGTTAATGATGAGGTACTTCTACGTTTTCATGTTATGTATGGTTTGATAGAATTGGGAGAATTCGTCGTTGGTTTATGCTTGATGAGATGAAGGAATCGGACAGATCTAAGCATTCTTCACCAACTGTAGTTAGGAAAAGAAACTCTTCTGGATGTTTGATTATTAAAAAGAAAGTAAATAATAGTGGATTTAATGATTCATCTTCAAGGAATTTGTTTAATTCCTCAAAGGAGAAAAAGAGGCAACGAGTAGTTGAGAGTGATTCAGAAGAGTACAGTGATAGCTCATCTGAAATTATTCGTAGGAAAGTTGACAAGTTTCATAATGGTTCAGGTGTTTACAAAGGGGATTATTTGGAAGATAGAGAATTTGAGACTGAGAAAAGGGTAAGTAATGGATTGGATGTATTTGAGTTTGATGAGTATGATGGGTTTGATGATAGTATGATAAGGAAAAAGGATGGTAGGTATCAGTGGAACTTACATAGGAAAAGTGCGAATCAAATTGCGGCAAAAAGTAGGTTTGATATGGAGGATGATGATACTGACTTGCCACTTTCGGTTTTGAGCCAGAAGTACCGATCGTCTTCAAACAAATCTATTAGATTGCAAGGGAAAAACGGTGTCTTGAAGGTAATGGTAAATAAAAATAAGCAGATTGGTGCTTCGCGTAAAAGTTATGATCGTGCAGAAGATGAAGATCAGATAGAACCCAACTCGCCAGTTCTAGTCAAGAAGAAGTTGCATGTGTCTGAAGATAATAATAAGAACAAAGCAGCAATTAAGTCTTCATCATACTCAAATTCTAAGAATGATAGAAAGCCTGCTGTGTCTAAAAAGAGTAAGCAGCCCTTAAAATCAGATATCAGAGGGGAAGTGGTTAAAAATGAACGAGCGGTTACAACACCGAGAGAGAATGTTACTCAAGTTAAGGGCAAGGAGAGCAAGGTTCAACGTGGTAGTGGCACTGAAAAGCAAATACTGCGCGAGAAGATTAAGAATATGCTTCTTGGTGCTAGCTGGACCATTGATTACAGACCAAGAAGGAACAGAGATTATCTAGATGCTGTCTATATTAGTCCTGGTGGAACTGGTTATTGGTCTATAATTAAGGCTTATGATGCACTTCAAAAGGAAGAGGAAGATAATTCTAAATCTGGTGGGAGTTTTACCCCATTACCTGAAGAATTACTTGGTAAACTGACAAGGCAAACACAGAAGAAAATAGAAAGAGAAATGGAAAAGAAAAGAAAAAATGAAGGCAGTGATCAGAAGGAATCGAAACCTAAACATAGACGTAAGTCAAAGAAAAGCAGACTAGAGGAAGAAAGTCAGGACAGTGGTGATGATTCAAGCGAGAATTCTGGTGATGAAACGCCCGACTATGATAGGGCTGCAAAGACAATGGTTGGTTCCAGTTCTCATGTGATGAACGGAAGAAAAAACAAGAAAATAGGCAGATGTACTTTGTTGGTTCGCAGTTCTGACAAGGGACCAAATTCAGAAAATGATGGGTTTGTTCCGTATTCAGGAAAGCGAACTCTACTCTCGTGGTTAATTGACTCTGGGGTGGTGCAGATGAGTGAACATGTGGAATACATGAACCGTAGAAAGACACGCATACTGCAAAAAGGATGGATTACAAAAGATGGAATCCATTGTGGTTGTTGTAGCAAAATTGTAACGGTTTACAAGTTTGAGCTGCATGCAGGAAGTAAACTTCACCAGCCGTTTCCAAATATGTTTTTGGAGTCTGGAAAGTCCCTGTTGCAGTGCCAGATTGATGCATGGAATAAACAAGGAGAGTTAGAACGGAAGGGTTTTTACACTGTAGATACTGATGGTGATGATCCCAACGATGATACATGTGGCTTGTGTGGCGATGGTGGGGATTTGATCTGTTGTGATGGTTGTCCATCAACCTTTCACCAGAGCTGCTTAGACATACAGGTACCATATGGATACTTTATTTCCTGAATTTAAATACTTTAAATTTTGTTGTGGTTTGCAATTTTCTCTGTTACCAGTTAGGTGTGATATCTTCACATTTCAAAATGTCAGTATATAAGCATAATGTGCATTCCCCTGCACACAAACACGTGTGGGTGATGTAGTAATCTATATAATTTCTTTCCATCAAGAGTGAAGTTAGCCTGCAAAAGAAGTTATGTGTTTTTATTTTCGGCCAGCATGGGTTCCTAGGCTTGTGCAGAAATGATATTCACACAATACATGTGATAATAATATTGACGCTATTTTATAATCCCACTACGTATGTTGAAACTCTATCCACAGTTTTAAGGCACGCAGATAGGGGCTGTTAACTTTCTCAAAATCTCTTATTATATCTATTACCTGATGTCATTAATATAAGGGGAAAATGTCACTAAATAGCTACATACTTTTGTCATTGGTCCACTTTTGGTAATCATATTTTATTTTTGCTCTGATTGTTAATTAGTAATTACAACTTTATGAAATGGTTCATATTAGTAATTATGGAAATTAAGGAATTTGGACCTTGGAATAGTCCATTTTGATAATTAGAAGTTTTGAAATGGACCATCTCAGAAGGCGTGATCTATCTTAGAATTGATGGAACTTCAATATTTTAACCCTAAAAGTATACAAATTATGCAAAAAATATAGTTTACATTCTACTTTTATTGTTTTGAGAGGGCCAAAATAATTTTGAGGCTTGTATATATTATATAGGGAAAATTATGGGCGTTTGGTTCACATATTTTTTTCTCTAGGATTTGCATTTACTCAAAGGACTTGCATTATGCAGCATTTGCATTATGCAGCATTTGCATTTGTCAGGATTTTGTCAAAGGATTTGCATTATCTTTTAGGAAAAATATGCTAATCTGAAAAATGCAAGTTAACTGGGATTTAAAATCCTAGGGGGGAGGCTGGGTTTTTAAATAGCAAAGAAGGAAGGGATTTAAGAATTTCTGGGATTTTAAATCCTTACTGAAGTCTGCGAACCAAACACAAGATTTCAAATGCAAATTCTCCCAGGAAATCCGCGAACCAAACGCCACCTAAAAATATACAAAATTTTCAATTAAGTCGCTCTTACATTTTTTTTTTCCTGATAAGTCCCTAAACCAATTAGAACTCATAGAATCAGTCCAAAGGTAACTTGCAACCTGCTAAGCAGGTTACCGTGCTTAATCTATTTTGTAAAAAACCATTAAAGTATAAAACCTTTTCGATTAAGTCACTCATTCTTTTTGTAATTATTACTATTATTATTGTTGTTATTATTATTATTATTATTATTATAGATTATATTTGTAAATTATTATTATTGTTGTTATTGAACCTTTTTAATTACATTAAAATTATTTATTTACATATTTAAAATTTTCGTAAGATTTGAAATTACTTTTTATATTTACTTTGGATTATTTATTTACTTTTATATTATAATTATTATTAATGATTGTATATCATATCATTGTTTATTTAGTATTATTATATTAACTCTTTTGAGTTTCTAATATTCTATAAAAGAAGACGAACTATTCCAATTTTTTTCGATCAGTTTTAATTTGATTTTTAATTTTCTGAACGAAAAAGATTCAATTGACTTTTAATTATTTCGAATGGAGAAAAGTATGATTCATTCCGATTTTTAAATTCTCGAGTGTATAAAACTATAACCCATTTCAGATATCCAAACAAAAATTAGTACAACTATAAAACTATACAACTTAACTAAATTAGCTATAGCTATTATGATTTTTATTTTTTCCGGCCAGAAGAAATGACGTACCCATCCACTTTTAAGTTTTGATCGTAAATAAATAGTGTAGTTATTTTCGGTTGGAAAACGTAATGGATTGTCGTAATTTTTTAATATCTCTGAACAAAAGAACTATGACTGATAGATTTTCAATTTTTTTGAACAGAACATTCTGTAATCCGTTCCGTTTTTTCGAACGAAAATAGCTACAACTATTTATTTATGATTGGAAAATTAAATCGAAAGACATCATCGTTTTTAAAAGTTTGCAAAAAGTAAAAAACAAAATGGTTCGTTTTATTTTCTCGAGAAGTTGAAAATCAAAAGATTTCATATAATAATCATAAATAAACAATGGCATATCATATAATTGTAATATAAACATAAATTAATATCCAAAGTAAATATAAAAAATAATTTTAAATCTTAAGAAAAAATAAAATGGTAAATAAATATTTTTATTATAATTAAAATATTATCAATAACAACAACAACAAAATTAATGGGGACTTAATCGAAAAAGTTTTATACTTTGATGGTTTTTGCAAAATAGGTTTAACCATGTTAACGTGTTATAGCAGGTTAACGAGTGAATTTAAAAGTTTGGGGACTTATCAGGAAAAAAAATAAAATAGGGACTTAATTGAAAATTTTTTATACTTTAAGGGTTTTTTACATAATTTTTCCTATTATATATTAAAAAAATTATAATCAAGCATAAATGTTTGGGGTGCAAAAATCACCCTTTGTCTGCACTACGTCAGTGCATCTTAGTTGATTCAAAACGTTTAATTGCATCTTAGTTGATTCAAAACGTTTAATTGTTAAAATGGATCACTTCAAAAGGCATGATTACCACTATAGACAATTTCAAAAAATAATTACCAAATAGGACCTAAAAAGTATAATTACTAAAACAAACCTCAATGACAAAGCAAGATAGCTATCTATGCATGGAGGGGCTCATGTAAAAAGTCATTAGGCTAAGTATAACGAGAATGTCTACTCAGTCACTTATTAGTAGCATTGGTCCGTATAATCGCGCAAGTTCAGAATTTGTGTTGTGTACATTTTTAATTTGCAACTCAATGACCCATGCATATTGTTGTAGACATCACGTCCCTTTGTGGAGGGTTCAGGTGATGTGATGATGGTGTGAGAATCGTAGTTTTGGTGTTTCTTTGATGTCAAGCTAATCTCACACCAAGGGTCACAAGGAAGTTGCCAATGTAAGTTTATATGTTGGAGGATGAGTCAAGGAAGGAACTTGTTCTGTTGTGGACACGAGGCAATAATTCACATCACACATGTCTAGGAGGAACAATTATACATGCCCTCGGGGAATGTATATTTTGTATCGGGTGTAATGAGGCAGTATCTGAAACTTTTGGTATTGCAAGGGTAAGTTCAAAGTTTGTGATTTCAAAGATAAGTAACGGGTTAAGAATTTAGGCGGTCTTAGTCCCTTGCTAATTTGACTTTGACCATTCCTTAACTAAGCGAGACTTCTTATTTTGTTTAGGCCACAGTTTCCATGCATCATCCCGTCATAACTTGGTCTATGTTTTTAACTGTCTCCCACTTTCTTTAGCCTTTTGCACATGGATAAATTTTGATTCTTAGTCTTCCTATTATTATGGATGATGGATGACACATTACATTAACCTTAAGTCTTGTTTATACATTGAGCTTATAAACTGATCTTCTTGGCTTTGTCCTCATCCTCAAATTAGTCACTATGTAGTTGTTTAAGCCTTATTTTTGTATCAAGCATGATTGGACTTGAGATTTTGAATGCTATCCAAACTACAAACTATGAATGGGATGGAGGGTAGTTTGGTCAAAAGGTTAGTGGGGTAGGATAAAGGAGGAACGATTGTCAGATGAGGGTTAGAAACGTATTCGTTGAATCACAAAGCTTATGTGTTGAATCATAGGACGTGTGAGATTAAAGGTGTTGAATCATAGGACGTGTGAGATTAAAGATGTTGAATCAAGAAGTTTATGCGTTAAATCATACAATATGCTGAATCAATTAATGAATTGTGTTGAATCATAGAATAAATCGTTTGTTGATTGATAGATAAAAAAAACTACATGGGTAATTTCGTATCAATCTTTGTATGGGTGTTGAATCAAAGAATACATGTTAAACCAAAGAACGCGTACGTTAAATTAACGAAATGTGTTATGTTGCGTATGATGAACAACATGTGTTGAATTAGAGACAAAAATCGTGACAATGAGAGCGTTTATTTGAATCATACAATATGCTGAATCAATAAATAAAGCTTGTTGAATCAAAGAACAATTCATGCTGAATCAAAGAATAAATCGTATGTTGAACCATAGATAAACTACATGACTCATGCATGATAATACATGTGTTATAGGGAAGGACTCTTTTGAGAACCTTAAATATCATGAGAACCTAAGCATTTGTAGCCTTTAGATTAACAAGATATATGGCTGAAAATTGGCAAATAGCATTTTTGTAATTATTTAGACTTTTGATAGTGGGGAATCTTGAAAAGATGTGCAAATGGTATTTTTGGAAGAAAAAAATCTGCCTTTTTTCTCTCTCTCACCTTTTTTTTCATTTTTATCTTTTTTTCTCTCCTTCATGAGAATTGATTTTTTAAAATTAAAAACGTTTTTTATAAAAAAAATGTCTATTCTAGTATAAAAATAATTTTACTGCTAAAAAATGAACACATTCTATATAGAAATATTATGTGATATATATAGAATGTTTTATGATCCTATATATTTTTTTGTAGATTAACATCATTATTCATAATCCATGTAGAATGTTGTGTTTTCTATACATTTCGTATATTCTATATAAAAATAAATTAAGTGGTACAACAGTAACAATATTCTACATAGAATGATATGTATGCTATATAGATACAATAATAACAAATAAACCGCTGAACGTATTCTATATAGATTATCGTGTATTATATGTAGAGTATTGCGTATTCTATGTAGAAATACATCAAAAACACATTTTTTTAACAAATTAACTAGTGAACGTATTCTATCAATGTAAAGTGTCACGTATTCTATGTAGCAATACACCAAAAACACTGTTTTAACTAATTAACTGGTGAACGTATTCTATGTAGATTATCATGTATTCTATGTAGAGTATCATGTAATCTATATAGATGCAACAATAACAAATTAACTAATACAACAATAACAATATTCTACATAGATACAAACTAGATACAATCAATTCTGTACAGAATACTATTTTATCTATATAAAGTATTATATATTCTATATAAAAATACAAACAAAATCTACATAGAATACATAAAGACGCAGATTCATGAAAGACACAACCATTAGGAACCAGAACCCCGACGACCAGATGGACGTAATCTATGTAGATACCAAGTATTCTATGTGGAGTATCGCGTATTCTATGTGGAGTATCGCGTAATCTATGTAGATAATCGCTGACGAAATGAAACAAGAAAAACGATTCCATTTAGACATTTTATCAAACACTTGGTATACAACTTATGCAAAATACACCAAAAACGTAGTTTTAAACAAAAAAAAAATCCATTCAAACCTTGTGATTCATAAATAAAAACTTTTTTTTAACAAAAAACATGTATATAACTATTACATTCATTCTAGATCTAATATCTTACAAAGAATCTTCATTTCTTGACCGTCGGACTTCCAAATCTTCATTTCTTGACCATCCGACTTCTAAATCGTGAGATATAAAGAAGAAAGAGATCATGGTAGCTTCGAGATCGTGGCGGCGGTAGGTCATTGGCGGCGGCAATGAAGGTTTCTAGTGTTGAGAGAGAGAGAGAGAGAGAGAGAGAGAGAGAGAGAGAGAGAGAGAGAGAGAGAGAGAGAGAGAGAGAGAGAGAGAGAGAGAGAAGAGAGAGAGAGAGAGAGAGAGAGAGAGAGAGAGAGAGAGAGAGAGAGAGAGAGAGAGAGAGAGAGAGAGAGAGAGAGAGAGAGAGAGAGAGAGAGAGAGAGAGAAGAGAGAGAGAGAGAGAGAGAGAGAGAGAGAGAGAGAGAGAGAGAGAGAGAGAGAGAGAGAGAGAGAGAGAGAGAGAGAGAGAGAGAGAGAGAGAGAGAGAGAGAGAGAGAGAGAGAGAGAGAGAGAGAGAGAGAGAGAGAGAGAGAGAGAGAGAGAGAGAGAGAGAGAGAGAGAGAGAGAGAGAGAGAGAGAGAGAGAGAGAGAGAGAGAGAGAGAGAGAGAGAGAGAGAGAGAGAGAGAGAGAGAGAGAGAGAGAGAGAGAGAGAGAGAGAGAGAGGGCAGAATTTTTATAGGTTTGAAATGAATGGGAAAGAGTGAAAAAGAGAATATATAAATAGGAGAGATAAATTTTTGTTTTTCTAATATTGCCCCTATGGTTCTTAAGTTCTCATGAATAAGACATTTATATATTTTTGCACAAGACATGTATAGGACAACATTATAAGACTTTTTATCAAAAGGAGCAACATCATAAATTTTGTGAATGATAAAAAAGATCATGTAAATGACCATTCACATAAATGTGCATGAGCATTCACATAATTTTTAAGGACAGAAACTGTGAAGGTATGTGAAATTCATATATCATGTGTATAACGTTAATTTGAACATGATTATGAAAAAAAAATGTTAAAAGGTTTTTTAAGGTTGGTAACTTGGGGTGCACTTGATTTCGAGAGGTACTTTTTTGAACCTGACTATATATATATATATATATATATATATATATATATATATATATATATATATATATATATATATATATATATATATATATATATATATATATATATATATATATATATATATATATATATATAGAATCAGGTTCATCAGCGTACCTATGAGATTCCAGCGTACCCTAATGTGAATGATCATTCACATATATTTTTTTTGAATAAGCATGTATAAGACAACATTATAAGACTTTTTTTCAAAAGGAGCAACATCATAAATCTTGTGAATGGTAAAAAAAGATTATGTGAATGGTCATTCACACCATTCACATTGTGTGAAATGACCATTCACATGAATGTCCATTCACATAAATATGCATTGAGCATTCACATTATTTTTAAGGACACAAAGTGTGAATGTATGTGAAATTCATATATTATGTGTATAACATTAATTTAAACCTGGTTATGAGAAAAAAATTAAAAAAAAGTTTTTTAAGGTTGGTACCTTCGGGTGCACTTGATTTCGAGAGGTACTTTTTTGAACCTGACACTCTCTATATATATATATATATATATATATATATATATGTATATATATATATATATATATATATATATATATATATATGCATATGTGTGTGTGTATATATATGTGTGTGTCTGTATATATATACGTGTGTGTATATTGTGTGTGTGTGTGTCTATATATATATATATAAAGAAGTTTAAATGAGAAACTACCATTATGGGGAATCGATGAATCAATTTTTTTATTTATTTATTGTTTCATGCATATTTTTATACTTTTGATCAATTTAAATCTTTATTGTTAGTTTGAATGAGAACCTAGCTTTATGGGCAATCGGGGAATCAATTTATTTTATTGTTTCATGCATATTTTTATATTTTTGATCAATTTAAATCTTTATTGTTATTAAATGGTAACATTTTTGTGTTGTGCATGAAACACTCATTTCAAGATTGTGTTCGAACAACAAAACCTATTATTTTGATAAAAAATATCATTAAAGTTTATGTTTTAGATCGTTAATTCATTATGATCAATAAAAATTAAATTTAGAATTAAAACAATTCAGTTGTTTGATATCCGTAATTAAATTTGACATTAAACGTATAATATTTAGTAGTGAATATGATTATTGAAAGTGATATATTTCTGTTTCGAATATATGATATTCGATATTGAAATTGATACTCAATATAGAAACTTTATGCCTTCTAAAATTTTTCTTTAACAATTTATTCTATATATTAATATAGAATATTATGATATTCATCATAGAAATACCAACGATTCATTCTAAGTATTACTAAAAAAAATTATGTTTTTTAAACAAAAAGCCCCTGTTTTATAGAAAAATTTATATATGTCATCTAATAAATTTTTTACAGAAGTGATAACTAATTAACTAAACTAAAACAAATCATTATATTTCCATATGAAAGAGGAAGAAAAGAGAGAAAAGAAAGGAAGAGCGAAAAATATAGTAATGCAGGATTTCTTATTCCCGTTTTTACCCCTTAACACACCTTTTGGTCTTTTTCAAGATTCTCCACTAACAAAAGCTGAAGATATTTACAAAATTGTCCCTCAATTTCCACCATTGATTTATTTGATATAATGGTTGGTTACGTTTAGTTAACGAAAACTAGTCATTTTTCAATTTATGGTTTTCAGAAAAAAAAAGGGTTTCCATAAAAAGTGAAAACTTGTTTAATTGATGAAGTTTTAGTTTTTAGAAAAATAAGATGGGTGATTATAAAATAATAAAAATAGGACAGGTGATAGAAAAGTAAGAGTGAGAAAGAGGGTACTGTAAAGAAATATAGGTAGGTAATAGAAAAGTAGAAGAGAGTATGAAAAGTCGTATTTTAAAAAGTGAAATGAAAACTTAAGAAAATTATTGTTAAGTAAACAAGTTTTCATTTTTTTTGAAAAGTAAAATGAAAATATTGAAAAATTTCATTAACTAAACGCAACATGGTTCCATGCAATATTTGGGTTCTACAATGATCCAATCCATATAAATATAAACATTTTTTGGCCTGTTTGTGATTATGTCATTTCATGCTGCAGATGCATTGCACTTAAAAAGCATGTAGCTCATATATTCTTTCATTTCAGATGCTTCCCCAAGGTGATTGGCACTGCCCAAATTGTTGCTGCAAATATTGTCAAATTGCAACTGGGAATTGCACAGAAGTTGGGTGTAAAACTGAATCTTCACTTCTTACATGCTGCTTTTGTCAGAAGAAATGTAATGCCTCTTAAGTTAGATTTTTAGTCTGTGTATGATGGTTGTTTTTATGTATTATTTATAAACCGTTGGTTGAAAAACAACTTCCATGATGTTGCAGATCATGAATCATGCAGGCTAGGAATAGATGTCAAACCAACTGAATCAGATGATACGAACTTGTCTTTCTGTCAACAGAAGTGCCATGAGGTATTGAATGTCTCTGAGATATTCTGAAATTTTTGTTAGCTCTCAATCTCATTCACAAAAGTAAAACCATCTAGGTGTACAATTTAGCATGATGCCTGAGCTTTTCAAAACATTTTAAACTCCATCAAAACCAGCTTTTTTTTAGGTGAGGTTGTTATATCAATGATAACAGAAGTTATTTCAAAACATTCATGCTTTATTCTCATCTCAGCAATAAATAAAGTGAAGAGTTAAAGGCTTTAAAGCACATACTTATCATGCTAGTCCTAATATAATTGTAATACATAATTGCAAACATGTACAATATTCCCAAAATTTTTTAACACAATCATACGTTGACATGTACCTAGTTTTCACAAACAACGAACTCACTACTTCCTAGATGTAGTAATCTAGAGGCTAGAGCTATACTATCCATGAATGACATCTGCTACTCAACAACCTATCACAGCTTCACTAGAGCGGATAATGAATCAATTGGTCATACTAGGTCCAATTCAACGCTATTATGAACCCCGAGAAAA